>JASSUY010010752.1:0-32202 GCA_032466535.1 Forpus xanthops
CTTTCTGTTCATTGGCATCTGTTTATCGACATTTTTGAATCATTGAATCATAGAATCAGCTAAGTTGGAAAAGACCTTTAAGATTATCAAGTCCAACCATTACCCCAGGACTGCCAAGACCACCACTAAATCATATGACTAAGTACCTACCTCATCTACACTGTTTTTGAACACTTCCAGGGATGGTGAGTCCAACATCGCCATGGGCAGCCTGTTCCAATGCCTGATCACTCTGTCTCTGGAGAATTTTTTCCTGATATCCAACCTATACCTCCCCTGGTGCAGATTGAGGCTGTTACCTCTTGTCCTGTCACTTGTTACTTGGGAGAAGAGACTGAGTCACACCTCACTACAACCTCCTTTCAGGTAGTTGCAGAGTAATAAGGTCTTCCCTGAGCCTCCTTCTCTCCAGACTAAACAACTCCAGTTTTCTCAGATGCTTCTCACAGGACTTGTTATCCAGACCCTTCACCAGCTTCATTGCCTTTTCTGGATCTGCTTCAGCACCTCAATGCCTCTCTTGCAGTGAGGGCCCCAGAACTGAACACAGTGTTCAAGATGCAGCTTCACCAGTGCCAAGTACAGGGGGATGATCGCTGCCCGCTGGTCCTGCTGGTTACACTATTTCTGATACAGGCCAAGATGCTGTTTGCCTTCTTGGCTGCCTGGGCACAAGCTGGCTCATGTTCAGTGGCCATAAATCAACACCCCCAGGTCCTTTTCCACCAGGCAGCTTTCCAGCCACTCTTCCTTAAGCCTGTAACATTGAATGGAGTTGTTGAAGAAAGATTATACAGGAGAATGACACTTCTGTTTTGGATTCTTGATTAGCATGCAAGCACTATATGCTTTCCACTGTAGGAGTATAGAATATATCATTGCAATCAACCTCATTTGCCTGAAGACTTGAATGAATTATTTTATTGAAACAAATTTAATCTGTGATTTATGAAGAATATTCTTAAAAGTAGAGAATCATGCAGACAACATGTTATATTGTGTTCAAAGCTGCCCGGAGTTGAAACAGTTAGGTGTGTCTAATACTCCAAAATAGAAATGATACTCTCATTTAACCCTTGCACAATACCTCTTGTTGCCAAAAAAATCAACGTTCTTCAGTTGCGGGTGAAATTGGATCGTCTACATGGAGGCAGACAGCTTTATCTGATTCAGTATCTGATTAAAAACATAAAGACAAATATGCTGACTCATACTAAAAGTCCATCTTGCCTATGAAAAATGCCAACAGTGGATACTTAAGAAAGTATGTAATAAGATATAAAGGATACCTTCCTGAAGTATCCATTTCTTGTTGTCTATTTTTTGCTTAAAATTTCCTAATATGGTGTTCTTTTAGTGTTTGCTTCTGGACACTGAGCTAAGGTTTTCAGGAAGGTATAACGGCTAGTTCTTGTTGCTGTGTGAAACAATTGTGTTTGGATCCTATACTGATGAGTACATAAAGTTAGGATTGATCTACATTTATCTGAATTCCATATGCCATTTTATAACCCACTAAACCCCATAACATCTTCCAGTTAGCCGTTTCTCTTTATTGTCCTCAACAGCTTGCCTTATAAGACAATTGTCTTTTCTTATCCTTTATGTGTCCCTCCATAATGACCTGCAATGAAAAATGCCTCCAAAGAGAGAATACATGTTTAGAGCCCTGTTTTATTTAATTCAGTTAATTTAGTCCTCATTCTGCTGCTAATCCCATGTTTTCATAGTGCACTTTGTCAGAGGTATTTCCTCTTTGAACACTATTCTATGAAACAATAAGTAAATATGTAATGTAAAACAATACCATTTACCCTTGATTTCATGTTATGCTTTTCTACAGTAGAGCAGCAAATGCTCTGAAATACTTCCTTTGTGGGAACTCAAAGGTTATATTGCTTAAAGTAATTGAGCTTGTGACTGATATATTAAGGAAGGAAAAGCCTCAATGGATGCCTGTGACATTTTCCACAAAAGTTAACTAACTTTTTTAACAGCATTGTTGGGCAGATCCCTTCGGGGTCATAATACAATTGAAATGAACTGGGTGCTACTCAGTACTGTGTTTCTCATTGTGTATCATAGTGAACTCTGTATAACATGCTCAATATTCTCCCCCAAGGACTTTTGTGATATGTAGCTTTCGATGCCATTAGAGGAAAATAAAGGCTAGTGCAAAATGAAACCAAATATATAATCAAATGGAGATTGGCAGCTAAGATTGCATGCAGTCAAAACATTGTTGTCTGTGGCTAAAACATTAGCTGCAGGGTGTGGCTTTAGGGCAGCCCAAATTTCTGTAAACCAGCACTGCTACAATCCCCTCATTTGCAACAAAGCTATCACTTAGGTGGTTTCTTGGTAAAACAGTTCTAGAGCATGAAACCAATCAAAAAACCAACCTGGCAAAAAAGTTAAAAGGTTTATTCTAGTCTACTACGGTCTGGTTTACTGCCATATCAAATGGGCATAAGCCTATAAGAAAAAGGGACTGGGAACGTATAGCCGCAGAAGAAGGGTGTATCCATAGTAGTTGACAGTCTATAACATGCTTTCTTCTCTACATATTCTTCACATATACTGCATGATTACAGAAGTGTTTTTACTTTGGTATCTTTCCTTATCTTTCTTCCTCCTGTAATTAATTTAAAATTGGCAAGAGAATATTTATTATTTTGTGGATAGGTCATAGCAGTAAGTGCTACTAAAATCTCTTTTCTGCCAAAGCCATTTCTCAAATTTGCACGTAAAAAAGGTGCAAATACTGTTCTTTTCCACCTGTAAAAGTTGAAAGACTTCATTAGCTTTGATGGGTTACCTTTACACTGCTCACTTTTGTACAATGTATATTATATCCATTCTAAAGAAGAGTAATCACAAGGGGCCTAGAAGACCCATTTTGATGGTTCTGCATCAGAAAGGCATATTTTGCAAGTAAAGGGAGAGCTATTGCACTTGTAAGTACTACACATTCTCAGGTCTGTGACAATTTAGAAGGACAAATAAAACAGGTTAAAATATAACCAAATAGAACTTGGTTAAAACACTCTTGACAGTAGCCAGAGCTGAAACACAGTGCCATTCTTCCTGTTGAACTTGTTGAATTTGCCATAAATAACTGCAAAAAGTGTTGGCAAAAGGAATTCAGATGATTCATGACATGGTCCATTTTTTAGCCCCTTTTTTTAGGACTGGAGAATTTTGTCCCTTTGTACCTACAACCTGGCCTTAGATCCCGTGAAACTATAAGACTGAAAGCTTTTTATTCAAGTTCCCTATTTAATAGTTGTGTCAGTGAGCCCAGGAGTAAGATTTGAGCATTAACACTGGCTACGAGCAGTTCTGACAGCAAGTATTGCAAAGACGGATGTAGCTGATATAATTTAACACACATAGAAAGAATGCATACTTTTGATTTCTTTGATTTATTAAACAGATTAAGGATACGTGGTGTTCTCCAGTACCTTTGAAGGTGGGTACACATTCTTGGCAGTGGTTTTTGAGTTTAACACTGTTGTTTCTCAATTAGCTAAAAGATGATGTTCTTTCAAAATAATTCATCATCCTTTTTTATTGAATTTGTGTAGAAAAAACTGTGTGGTTACTTTATTTGTGTTGTATAATTATGTGTGCAGACTTCAAAATTAGACAACTGATTTTAGAGGAATTCCAAAAGCCTGGGCTAGAGACTGTTAACATGGACTACATTCATGTTAAGAAAAATATGACCAAACATGAAAGCATTAGAATTAAATGTTAAAATATGTAACCTGACAGAAAACACAACCAGATCATTCGCACCAGTGCAAAAGTGAAATTAAAATGGGAAATCCACCCTTTGCACTTGCCTTTTGCTCCTTTGAGCAGAATTTCACATCTAGGAAGGAAAATCCGGAAGTAATGCTTTGGTGCAATTGCACCAACGGGGGCAAAGAAGATATCTGTCAAAACAAGGAGAGGCTGGTGTGGTGAACACAAATCTGATGAATTCTTTGAAGCTCGTAGGCCTGACCCAAACTGCCAAACCTCTTGAGATACACCCAGCACCACCACTTTTGAGACTTGGATGTGTAGAATTCTGCTGCTTCCATGCACAGTGGGAATGCCAATGAGCAGACATTTTGCACAAAGTCCCATTTCAGAACTACTTCCAGTCTGATAAAAGGAAGATGAAACTAGGGATGTTATCCTCCAAATAATCTGTGTAGCCTCTTAACTTGGTACCTGAAAATTTATCATTTGCCGTATGTAGTTTTAGAGGGGGTAGTGTAAAGAATGGGAAGGGTTTAAACAGGCCTATAGGGGTTAAACAACTGTTCATCACTGGTGGAGGTTGTCAGAGCAGGACTTCCAGTCCTGAGCACTTCATAGTTGCAGAAAACAGTTTTGTTTTTAAATAAACAAAAAGCTAATTCTGTAAAGCAAGACAGAATGTTGCCCAGTCAGAATTTACTATTTTCTGTAATACCTGTTCAGCAGAGGCCAGGCTACTTCTTCACAAAGTAATCTCCATCCATCTTGGTAATTTATGTAAACTGTAACATACTGTAAAATCATAGCATTCTGAAAGAAAACCACGATGTCTCTGTATAAACAGTATAAGCAGCTAAGTTAATTTTAAAGCTGCTACCTGATTTGTGTTGTGAACTTCACCTCTGAGAGCTTCATCTCTGGCCACTGAATCTTGGAAGTCCTTTCTTTGATAATGAGCAACCAAACCTCCTTTCCATCCCAGCATTTCTGACTAGAATCATGATTCCTCTAAACCTTTCTGCAAAATAACTGAACAAAACCAAACAGAGAACTCATCCTTTTTTCCACTGGCCTCCACTTGCTTGTCAGACTCTCCTTTTTTTCATCCTTAGTATCTTATGTACTATACAGCACTTATGACTTTTATGCTATCATTCAATCTAATTTAGCTCATAAACTCTGATCAGGAACTCATTTACCTAATGCCGTGTATTAACACAGCAGGCTAATGTCAGGTTTTCATTATGAGAATGAGAATGCATTGTGTTGCAAAAAGCAACACTAATTTTACTGCCAGTGTTCTGTTATTAGCATAAATGCATACGGTAAGTGGTTTGGTGAGTGGTTTTTCCAAGTTTGCCACAATAGTTTGGGATTTTTTTTTTTAATTTTTTTTTGTACTGGTCTTATCTGATTTTCAGTCCAGAAGCACAGGTCTCTTCTGCAAACTTTCATAATGCTAGAGTAAATATGCATATGAACTTGGCCTCCAAACCTGAAGTCAGCAGAGGAAAGGATGAGATTTATTTATGCAATACCCAGGACTTTAAGGGATGAGAAAATACTTTCTTATAGTTACCTCCTTGTGTGACTTGGTCCTTTTCAACACTCATAACTCAAATTTGGTCAAGTCTTATACTGGAAATACTAATCCTGGCTGTTGAGTCAAGTCTTTTCAATGAAGCCGTTTAGAGGTTAAAGTACATCCTCAACTGAGAGTGAGGGGAAGTGTGTTCTTAACCATGTATTTTGTAAAATCTTGTGAAGTTCCTATAAAATGTAATTTGTGCTCTCATTACAAAGTTAACGTTAAAATTACTCACTAGAGCACTTGTTTTACTAAAACTATTTCAGACATGTCATTGCCTGTGACAGTGTTAACAGCAGAATGTACTGAAGCTTTATTTTTCACCTAGTTGTTGGATACAGATCCTATAAATCCTTTACCAACTGCTGATAGTATAAGTGAGTTGTCTTTTTGATAAGAAAGTTTATTAAAATTTCACTACTGTGAAGACTACAGGCCTCTTAACTCCAGATGCAGGGCATGTACCTACATCTAGGTCTGTAAAAGTCCAGAGCGTGTTTTGTTCTTCCACTCCTACCCATGTAGTTTTCTCCTTCAAAATGTGAATGACAGAAGGAAAAGCACAAAACATTAATGCCTTTTGAAGGCTTCTTTAGGATAAGTTGCCTATGTTGAAGCCACCTCCGTGAAGACAGTATAATGCAGACCTGATTGAACTAGCCGTAAGCTAGTTAGTAAGTCCTATGAGTACTTCAGCTGCCACTTGAGCTTCAAGGACAGTGTGCTAGCAGTTTGTATCTTATGCAAAATGATAGATACTTTCTAAAGTGCCCTGTACTGGGCACTAATGAGGACACGCCTCGAATACTATGCTCAGTTCTGGGTCCTTCTCTGCAGGAAAGACATTGAGGTGCTGGAGTGGGTCCAGAGAAGGGCAACAAAGCTGGTGAAGGGTCTCGAGCACAAGTCTTAAGAGGAAAGATGAGAGAACTGGGGCTTTTTAGCCTGGTGAAAAAGGAGTCTCAGCGGGACTACTTGAAAGGAGGCTGTAGTGAGGTTGGTGTTAGTCTCTTCTCCAAAGTGGAAACCACTGTGGATAGGACAAGAAAAAGTGGCCTCAGGTTGCACCAGGGGAGGGTTAGCTTGGATATTAGGAAAAAATTCACCAAAAAAGGTCGTCAAGCATTGGAATTGTCCAGGGAAGTGGTTGAGTGCCATAACCTGGAAGTATTTAAAATATGCGTAGACGTCGTGTTTAGGGAAATGGTTTAGTGATGGACTTGGCAGTATTAAGAGTTGAAATTAATCTTTAAGTTCCTTTCCAACCTAAATGATTTTATAATTCATGGCACAGCTCCACTGCAAAATGGCCATGTATAGGAGGTGGAAACAGGGACAGGCTACAAAGGAGAGGTTTAGAAATATCACCCAGGCATGTAGGGGCGGGACTAGGAAAACCAAAGCTCAGTTTGAACTGGCAAGGACATCAAAGGTTAGGTAAATTGCTTCAGCTTCTGCATGAGCAGTAAAAGGCCAGACAAGAAGATGTGGGCTCACTGGTGAGCAGGACTGTTAACTTCATAGCAGCAAACATAGAAATTTACAAATCGCTTGTATGTCCTGAATTATAAAATCAAATCTTAATTCATTACCTCAATTATATATGTTATTGACACAATGATGAGGAAGTCCTTTAGGGCTACAGACCTGCATGATTATGTGCTGGCATATGGCACACATGTTTTTATCACTTGACTCACTGGAATTTAATTCTTAAGGTCACACAGATATTAGTACTAATATTAGGTTAATCTGGTGTCATTTTCAAGGACAGGTGAAGTTATAAATGCTTTTTACAGACAATATTATACGAGAAAGAATATAGCTTCAGGTTAAGTATTGCATGCTTTTTTGTAACTAGAGAAAAAAACTTTAAAGCATTAGAAAAAAATCTCAAGAAAAGAGACTAAAAGAAAAAGAAGTATAAAATTATTATTCAGGTCTTGAAAGATAAGCTTATCACATGGATTTTGAGGATCAAATTACTGTTTTTGATGAATAGTTTGAATTGCCTAATACAAAGCTGGATTATATCAATGGACAAGCTCTCATTAATTGTTATCACATCTGCTGCAAAAGGAAAATTGCAGAGCAGAAGTATTTTTTCTAAAGCACTGTTAAGAACTGTTCTGTCAAAATACTTTCTGCTTCCCTGTTGGTATTGGGCAATATGTTGTGTTTGTGGTTATGACTTTAACATAATGAAGTATAAAATATTTGCATATATCGCAAAAAGAATAATTTCTTTCATAACTAAATACAATTGACTAGTCTTGTGGGGGGAAGGGAAGCTTAATTTCTTTTAAATACCAGGCAACTGACTCATGGCACTACATCCCAAGTCAAGGTCAGACAAGAATTTAGCAGTATTAGAAGGAGTAGAAGATAGACCATTGCATCCCTAGCTCTGCACCATAAATACAGTAATCCCTTCAGGGTTGCTTAAAAGCAGTGAGTGCCTTGACATTTAGAAAGCTGATGTAAAAGAAGCTATTGGCGACTTGTTTCAGCAGTCCTGTGAAGTGATGCAGTTGTGAAAAGTCAGCGTATGAGAAAGATGGACTTAAAAATCCTTCCATCTCCAGCCAGTGCTGCAGGAGTTTAGCATTCCCCATCCTTTGATGGTTTACAGCAGTAGTTTCTTGCAGAATTGGGTGACTAACGGTATAGAGCAGATCCAGACTCAAAGCACATTATGCATATTTCCCTCAGCCCCTGCAGCTCTTTGCCAGTACACTTCAGTCATGATTTGCATCATCATTGAAAGTCCTGTCTATCACATTTCCTGAATAAAAACAGTGTCAATGTTTGACATGTACACAAAGGGCTGGAAACGAGGCCCCTAATTTTATTTTTGCTGCTGATCTGTTGTGAATTTGAACCTTGTTTTTCCAGCAAGAGATTTAATTTACAAAACAAGACTGGAACCTTCCTTCTGACTCACCCACTCTGTACGTGTATCTCCTGCCTTAAGTACTTCCTTTGCATTCTCTTTTTAAGTACCATCTGGTCTACATAAAAAATAATTTGGGATGCTGTGTTTATATTCAGGTTCTTTAATAGTGCATCTAGATACTACCACATGTTTTTCTTTCTAAAAGGAAATTCCTTCAAGGTCCACCTGGGTAACAGCTGAATAGGAAACCTGCAGAGCTGCTGCAGTTTCCAAATACACTACTTCCTGCCCAGATTTCCACCCAGAAGTACTCCAAACCTGCAGAGAGACTGCGCTTTTGACCAGTCGCTGTTCCCAACTTATCTACTTTAAAAACGAACAAACAAACAAGCCAAAACCTTAACCCAACCCCTTGGATGATATAGTAACTATTGGAGGATGAAGATAGGATGAGAAAGTTGGGGCTGTTCTGCCTGGAGAAGAGAAGGCTGCATGGAGACCTCATAGCAGCCTTCCAATATCTGAAGGGGGCCTATAGGGATACTGGGGAGGGACTCTTCATGAGGGACTGTACTGAGAGGACAAGGGGTAACGGGTTTAAACTTAAACAGAGGAACTTCAGATTGGATCTGAGGAAGAAATTCTCTGAGGCACTGGAATGGGTTGCCCAGGGAAGTTGTGAATGTTCCATTGCTGGCGATGTTCAAGGCCGGGTTGGACATAGACTTGGGTGACATGGTGTAGTGGGAGGTGTCCTTGCCCATGGCAGGGGCGTTGGAACTAAGGTCCTTAATGATCTTAAGGTCCTTTTCAACCCTAACTATTCTATGATTCTATGTAGGTGAGGAAGTTCAGACTGGGACCTTCTTTTCATAGGATCATTGGCTAGGACCATATCTGAGATCAGCACTCCTGGGTGTTAATCCTGTACAAATCTTAGTTTTGTACCCACAGGCAGAGTGAGAGCCATATATGAAAGTTCATACTTGAGGATCATAGAGGGATGAGCAAAACAAACTAGCATCAAGCCAATTGTACAGTTTAAATCTTCCCTCAACAGTCTATTCAGCAAGTGCAAAAGAGAATTTATAAAGGGCCTGAACTAACTTATGGTAATCTCAGTGCAGGAAACAATTTTAAGCTAATTTTGTGTTTGCCTAGATTCAGTGGCCTGGGAGCCAGATGAGCTTTTGGTGCAACTCCATATAGCCACAGGGCTAAAAGAGTGTGGGAATGTTCTTTTCCTATACCACACAAATTTGTGTTTGAGAACTATTCTAAATCCACCAAGATGGTGAAAGAACTTGTTCCAGAATAGCTAATGTGCTTGGGTGATCCTTTAGGCCACTCAGGTTAAGTCCTTGTTTTTATGTCTTCATTTATACAGGAATATGCTACCCCCCTCAAGCTGACTATTCTTGGAAAGAGTAAAAATGGGACGGATGTTTCAATTTCTCCCTTTGAAGCTTTTCTATGTTAATCGTTAAATATTTTAGGAAGCCCACCTGTGAGGACTACAACTTGAGAAAGTGGGAAGTAAACTTTAGGTCCTTGCTCCACAGAACATCATGATAATCAGGAGAAGTGGGCCACTCCAACAGCAGAGAGGGGAAATCCACTTGGTGTTCACCTTCAGCCTGGTAGTTACGTTGCAGAGTTGAGTCAAAACAAAAAGCAATTTAAGACTGACCCTAGCTTACTGGATACTGTAAGATTTATAATTTGGATCAGAAGTCTTCGCAAATGAAATTTCCACTGATATTAACATATTCCCACAACCTGTTCTTATTCATTGGTATCTTCCATCAGTTAGGTCGGAGAATTCCCAGTCATCTGTACTGGATGTTAATTACAGTGGGGTATAAAAATAGCAAAAGCCTTGTAGGATCAGCTGATATTAATAACAGCTGGAGAAAAGATGTGCTCATCATGACCTGTTGACAGGGAGAACTAACACAGAACTGTATTGGTGGGTTTGCATCTTCTACAGAACTATTTTCTTGTAAGGCATTCCTTAGCAGGCCTGTATTCGCCCACCGCCTCCCATTGACTGTTTACTCTGTTTTGATTATGTAAAAAGACTCTTATAATTAGCAACAGATTAAAGTTCCTCAAAGTAGAAACCTGAGATCAATTGGTCCTGCCTCCTAATTTTAACAGAAGTTTTCCTGGGGTATAGGAAAAAAAATGTATTATTCTTTGCCTGGTGGTGACCTAAGGGACTCAATTACAGTGCTAGCCCAGCAGACACATTGTAGGCAAACCTTGACAAAGGAAAACAACCTTAAACTTCCTGACAAGCTGTTTAAACCTTGTTACAGACAATATTTAAGCTTTGCTGAGTTGTCATCTATATTAAAGTGTGCTGTTTGGCAATCAAAACATTTCAAGAGATGCAAATATATCCTCATCCTTTAATTTTGTTGGATCCAGGATAACTTGAAACACTATTTCTTTAGACATTCATGTAGACCTGGTATTTACTCTTCAGTTCTTTACACTCAACTGTACTTAGCACAAATTAATAGCTTAGGGTAACCCTAAGATTTAGAAGAATATGATATTATGGAGAGCAGAATATGACAATACAGAAAGCGAGTCAGTGTATATGAAAAGTAATGATAAAAAGGAAATGTTAGGTTCAGTTATGCCACAGGAAAATAAAATGTCTAGAAGCCACTCACAAAGAGAGCTAAGAAATAGAAAGAGGCTTTGCAGAGGCAGAAATCAGAGCCAGTTTGGTTGCTGATCTACCAATAAATAACTTTATACAAGACAGGAATTGGTATTATCAGTAAATATGTTTTTTTTATTTTATCATAATAATAATATTTTGTGTAGGTTAGGATAATTTTACACAATAAGAGATACCTTCCAAGACATTATGAAACTGTATTTTGACCTGCTATTACCTTCAAATCTTCTTTAAAATTAGTCTCTGAATTTACAGAAATGGATATTCTCTAACTTACATAATGGGTTGGCTACCTGTTGTTTTTTAGATAGCATTCTAGTTTTTAAATTTGAACACTTTCTATTCACTAAATTGCTAAAATTACATGTTCAGCATTGTGTAAATCAATTATTACAAAACTTTCATTAGAGGTAATTTCATACTATTGTTTATTTTTCCAACATATGCACATTTGAAAATTTAACTTACTTTTTTAAAAAATACATGCTGCTGTGAAAGTTTAGGAGTTATAATAATAATGACATTTTAAGAGACATTCCCTGAACAATTCTAGTTCCCTGGTGATTAACATTTATGATTTTTATTTTATTTATTGTCCATGTGTTTGCTATTCACAAAACCAAATTGCTCATTTGTTTTTCTTTTTGTGAATGGTTAGTGGTATGTACTCTCCTTCATACGGTATCACAATCCAGACATTCTTTCAAGTGTTAGAAACTACAGCCATCTTACAGGTCTTACTGGAATATTAAGTCTCTCACTTCATAATCCTATTAACTAGCTAACTTTAGCAGGGTAGGCGGAATACCTAGTCCAAATGGAATTGTTCCCTAACTAAGGCATGGATCCTGGATTATATGTCCCTTTTTGCCAAATAACTCCAACTTTTTGTGTGTCGCTTTTTCCTTAAAATTGGAATAATACAGGGAGTGTTTAAGCATATTTAGCATTAGGAAAAGGCTTTGAGATCCTTGCATAAAAAATGCCATAGAAAATTATAATCATTAGACTATAGGGGTTTTATCCGAGTGGTTTATTTCCAAAAATCCTATAGAGTTCCAGGTACCTGTGCACATGAATCAGTTTCAGCATGTTTTATAAACTGAAAATAAAAAAAAAAAACTAAATCTCCTTGCATATATCACCAGCCTTTGCTAAAGCTTATGCTAAACTTAGTTTTGAATTACAAGAATTTTTCTTGGTTTTGAATTTAAAGGGTTTGGAATTAAAAGAGGATGTATACAGATATATGGCTAGAGATGCAGAGATAAGGGATCTGATGCTAGACACTGGGAAGCCCATGTAAATTAACCAAGACAGAGAGCTCCAAGGGGTGTGGTTATACTGTTTCCCACAGCTCAGAGTGAGCTCCTGTAACACGTGTATTGGCATTTGGTGAGCTGCTAACGTAGGTGCCCATGCCGTCTCCCTGCTGGGATTTTAGTCCTGTTGCTTCCAGTGGGACCTGAAGAAATGGGAAGAGCACTGGCTATTTCAGCCCTGCTTTCAAGCTATCAGGTTACACTTAATTTAAAATCCTACCTGATTTTAGGGAGAATTTGTAGCAAACACCTTCTGTCAAATGCCAAAATGTGGTGTTCAGCTTATGTTTGCTGGGAATGTTAGCTTAGCTTATGTGTCATAGCACTGGAAATCACCTTATTCTTACAAGTAGAACTCATTATATAAGTTGTGACTAATTTAAGTTTGGGAAAGTCTTTAAGAAATTAAAGAGATATAAAAATACCACCAAGTGAATATAACACCAAGGTTAATGAAGACTGCAAAGTGTTGATGAGTTGTATTGCAGACCTGGAGAAGAAGCTCAGATCAAGAAGGTGAAGGAGCAGTGGGGATGTGAGCTCCACTATCAGAGCTATTTGTCTAAATACATTAATGATACAATGCATAAAATATCTAAATTATCACTAAAATTTTATTTCTCTGTGGGTCAAATCTTGTTGCTATTTTCACATTAAAGAAAGTAAAAAATGTATTTACCTGAATGGGAATAGTAGGATTACTGCATTCTCATAGGGAAATGAGAAGAATGTAGAAAGACAAATGCTGGTTATGAATATGGATGTAAATTTGATGGTGAAGTTAATTCACTTTCCCATGTTCTTTTTTTACCATCTGGTATCTTATGACTATTATTCAAGCACTTACAACCCTGGAAAAATGTGGGCAGAATTATTAACTGTAAGTAAATAATTTCTTGTTATTTCTGAATTGATCCGTTTCCAAATAGACCAAATCCAAAGTTGGTTAGCTAATACAAATGTAGATTATCCTCAAAAAAGCTCCTTTTTACTCATCATTTTTGGTAACATTATGCATTATAAATAATTCAGCCCATTTGCAAGAGCATGAAGTGAATTTTGACCTCCCAAAAGTAAATTTAAATTTGCTCCTGGCATGAATAAGAAAACAATTAAATTAATAGCAAGAAAATCACATTCCCTAATTTAAAGCAGGTTCTGGACTCTATTATCCCACACAGCAGATGAGCTGCCTTAACCACCAAACTGTTGGCTCTTTTGGCATGCCTTCCTCATTTCCACTGACACTTCATTCTGAACTGAAAATATAATTAAATACATTACACTTTTTTCCTTAGTGTATGCTTCAGAAAAAGCGTTTTGTCCAAGTTCTTTAAAAGCTTCTGGCAAGTTTCTAATCCTGGGAATAGAACTACTGAAGTGAATCTCTGTTTTAAACCTTTTGGTTACAACATGCCTGGATTCTGTCTTTGTCCCAAATCTGTGGTGTTTTCTCACATCACTGTAGGAGGTCCCCTGCTGTTCACCAGTGCCTGGGAGAGCAGCTGGGAGGATAGAAGATACACAAACTCTCCCACTTCATTCTGCTGCTAGACATGGATTGAGTCAGCTGGATCCAACTGTATGCATCTTCCTGACCAAAAGTTAAGTATCTGTGCATTTAGGTGACTTTGGGCAAAATCTGTTTTTTCGCTTGTTTATTTGTTTTTAATACCAAGTCCTTACCACTTCTTTGTACTTAATAGAAACTACAAGATATACTATTAGACTACTCTGTCTTTTTGTTGAAGTAGTGCTTGCCTGGAGGTAAGAATGTGAATGAAGATTACGCCAGGGTTCTAGAGGAATCCCAGTAAGGGGTCCTTCTAAGAACTGTGTATGATATTTCAAAGCTAGTCATGGTACCTTCAGAGATCTAGGTAGAGCATGAGGATGCCCAGGCAGGATTCACCCCCTAGTAGCCTGCTGACCATGGAGACAGTGCCCAGGAAAAGGCTCATGCTTTGGTCTCCGCTCCTGGGTCTGCCACAGCCTTGCTTTCTACCTCACATCTGGCAATGAGCCATGCTCAGACATACGCAGATATTGCCTGCACCACGGCCGACCTGGAGATGGTGCTGCATCTCTGGCTTGGTGGGAGGGCTTTTTGGCAAGGAGAATACTGAGGAGCTGCCCAGCAGTCTCGGCAGGGCAACTTCTTCAGGATCTGAGGGGTCCTTATCTGCTCCACTGCAGCCCTCAGCAGGAGTTCCCTGTCGGGTTCCTGCTACAGTCTCCAAGCCCTTCATCCAGATCACTCTCAAATCCCAACATTTCTGGCTTTGTCTTGACTTCTTCCCTGGCCAATATATCTAGCAATAGCCCCTTTCAGCCTAGGCCTGAGAGAAGGGCCAAGACTCAGGAGCAAGAGTGGTCAGTGAGCCTCTGCAACAGCTCTGCTCCTAACACCGTGGGGCAGGGGAAACATCACTTCTGTGAGAGGTGGCAGACCAACCCTGGAGAAACTTGGCAAGACAAGGTGGTCTTTGTCATCTACTTCCCATCCAGGAACAACTCACACCAGCCCATATCGTAATTCTAAAGGACAAAAAGTAGAAGCAGAGGGTAGAGAGAGACCTTTGTCCTACCCGCCTTACTGGGAAACTGAGAAATGAACATTGCAAACATGCAAACAAACACACCAAAATTTCAGTATCAGGTGACTTGTAACCACTGTCTTAAAGTTTTAATTAAGTGGACGGAATATCTTTGGACTGGACTGATGTTTTCTGTTAATTTTAAACTCCACTGCCTATATCAAAGCAGCAGGATTGTGTTTGCCCTTGGATATGAAAATCTTTGGATCCTGTTGAAATGGGAGATAAAATTGAGAAAAAAGATTGTCATAAATACTTCCCAAACTCTTTGATGAATAACTTGATCCTAGTTCTGAAGCCATCATGCTGAATTTTAACATGAGATCTGTTTCAAGGGATAACTGCCCCCAAAAGAGACATGAGGGATTATTAATGGATGCCTGTGATCTGCCTGCCTTCAAGTCTGGAGACTGAAATTTGGAGGAATTTTCCAGATGTTGCAGGAGTTGCACATCAACTTGCAAAGTTCTTAGATGACTTCTCCACTTGATTTATTATTGCTTCATCTTTTCTACTTTGGTTATTAGTTTTGTTTGTGTACTTCTGTATTTTCTTTCTACAGCAGATATCCCAGACTCATTTTTCAAAGGCAATCCTTTTGCTTGCTTCAACAATAATAGATCAAAGCCTCCTACTGCTTTTTGAGTTAAACACAAATTTCTGCTTTACAACTTTGGTCCACCTACAACTGAAGAATGTGAATTTGACAAATGTAAAACCTTTGTATCCCCAAATAAGTAATAAGGTGGCTGGTTACTCAGGAGCATGCAGTAAATATACGATTCAGACAGCATTGGTAAACTTTTTTCTTCTGTACCATCTTTATTTTTGTTTTTCATGTGGAAGTATTTATCTTGGATAAATTAGTTTACGATAGGCTCTTTAGCTCTTCATATTTCATAAATAATAACGCAGATATTCCTCAATTGCTCTTGAAGTCCTGCTTAGCCTGATTACCGGCCTCACTTGCTAAAGAGAAGAGGAGGGGACTATTGTTTCTAGCTTAAGTGTGGGGGAAAAATCCAGTTGCTTGTCTCCTCAACACAAAACCCGAGCGTAGCTAATACAGTAGGGGTGGGGAGAAGAATCTTGCTGCATTTCCAGCTGCAATCTCTCTATAAAATCACAAAATCAGCAACAGAGTTTGCTATAAACAGTGACTGCATAAACAGTGTAACAGTTACTGTTCCTCTGTTGCCTCCACATTTGTGAGAGTTCCAGGAAACAATTTCTCCAGAAAGGGACTCCATAAAAAAGTGATTTGACTTTGAAAATGTTATAAATTGAAGAATATTTTGCTGTGTATTGAAAATAAAAACTAATAGGATGATTTTTATTTTCAGTTAAATGAATAAGTTCTTGTTTGAAAAATAAACTTGATGGCTAGGAAACTTTGAGAGACAGATGTTGGTAGTGGTTAGGATAGGAGTTCTAGCAACATAGCTGCTTTTAGATGTTCTGAGGAGTTGGACGTGCTTGTGTCAACATCTTAGAAGCATTATTTCTACGTCAAATGTTAATTTTTTTTGTGCTTCCTTTCCCTCCTTTTTTCCCATATCTTACAAGTGAAAACTGAATGTATCACAGCTATGGGGTTCTTGTCAGAGCTGAAAGATTAGTAAACTTTCATGTGGGCTTTACCCCTGGTTTTTGTTTTTTTTTCCAGTACAGGCTGCCTACATACCTTGAACATGTTGATTGCTGGTGCTGCTAAACACATCTGGCAGGGAAGTGTGCTGAAGGAGAGTCGTTACTGTGTGATGACAAAACTAAAGGCTGCACAAATGGAGAAAATTAAGGTTGCCAGGGTTACCTTAAGGTATTTCCTGTCCACTCTATGCTTCGCTCTGCAGTCTTGTTTGTTCATTTTGATATTGCATCTGTATGTACGTCAGCTTCAGGACTTCAAAATTGAAAGCAGAACTATGTCCTAAAGAGAAAGGTCTTGCCACAGGTCCCAAACATAACTCTCCCCCTCTTTTTTCATGCAATAGCTTCACAGCTGTTCTCACCATGGATGAAGAGCCAGTGCTGCAGAATGCAGCTGTGCTGGGAGGCTCTGTCTATCAGGACAATTCCATAAAGGATTAGGGCCTGTCAGTGAAGGAAGCTGTTTGTCTTTCTTTGCTTTGGACAAGTTGAAGGAAGGAGTATCAGCTAAAATTTTAGGTCTCTAATGTTTCTCAGGGACACCTCTGCAAGCAAGGTAATTTTTCCTTTGAGGATCTAACTATGTAAAGGGATTCAGGGATACAGCATCGAAGGCCTAATCCTCCCACACATCTTACTAAGTCCCGTGGGAGTCAAGTACATCTGGCAGTGTGCCAGTAGACCTTCTTAATGAGTTGCCTAAGGTCAAGAGGAAAATCATCCTCAAACTCGGGTGCAGAATTCAGGTCTCCACATCTCGCTTCACCAAGGCATATTTCAGCTTGGTGATGTGGATGAACTGCTAGGATAAGCAGTTCAAAAAACACAATTGGTCTCTGACCTCGATGAAAATGCCACCATTATGCTCAATTAGATGTGGTAGATTATATTATGAACAATATATGACATTAAGCATGGGCATAAACCTCTGCAGTGCCATAGAAAATGTAAGATTAGGAACTGCACAAGATGAACAACTTGGCTGTTTTACATTTAAAATTTTTATGAACTGAAATCGTGTTTCTTATTCATATACATTTTACACTAGTTTGCAATGCATGAAATAGAAGGCAGTAAGCAGCTGACAGATTTTTGTCCAACATGCACGTTTTAAAATGTTACCATAATTTGTGTTTAACACTGTCCTGACACAGTGGTGTTTGCCATCTCTGTGCCAGTATACAATGCTTTTTGATAGGTACAGTTTCCACATTTTTCCCCTACTTCTTCTCTTGGAGAAATAGGATTAGTACTATATTTAAAAAAAAAAGTAAAAAATACAGTTAATATAGCACACAACCATCTTGGTAGGACTTATATTATTGCATTTTCTGATCTGACTTTATCTAGTTATTTTAATAATAAGCTAGTCTAGGATTTAGATTGGACACATCAAGAACATCCTTTCAAACAAAATGAATCTTCAAAAATTCTCCGACCACTTGCACTCCATAGGAACTAATTCACTGAAATTACATGAATCTCTTATGCCAGTTTGTGTTCTTTCTCCTAAAAAAATCATCTGCAGACAAGATGGTGGTGAGAAAGGGATATTATCAGTACAGAGAAATTATGTGAGCTTAGCCAACCCACTTGGACTAAGGTGGCACGTTCAACAAGCTGTTTGTCCTACGGATGTTTACAGTCCCAATAAGTGCTTTCTGTGAAAGGATAAAATTGTAAGTCAGGCAGATGTGGCTTCCATCTTAAAATGATGGCCTGCAGGTTGTTTGAAATGCTTTTCCACATTGGACTATCAGACTTCAAAATGGGGTCTGAGATCTGGCCTACAGGGACTTTCCCCACTTGTAATTACTACTAATCACACCAAAACATAGCCAGTGTCATGAGCATTCATTTCACTTTGTGAAATCCTGGACTTGTGAGCACAGACTTTGATGATGTGCAGTGTCCCTGCACTAATTGCAAGGGAATTTCAAGAGCAACTTTAATTTGCTCTTTGGCTACAATCGTACACAGCTGTCATATTTCTGCACCTGTACAATCTGTTTTCAAGTGCCAAATTCTGCAAGTCCTGACTTTTTGCAGCTCTGGATTCCAGAGTTTCATTGCTAGCTCTTAGATTTATTTAACCCTTGCTAGCTTTAGCTAACTGAGATTCGCTTACCCTTTTCAATATGGTTTGAACTGCAACATTTTCAGAAAGCTACGAAAATCTTCAATTGTGAGCACTGGGGAAGACAAAGGGGAGGTGTAGCTCATCCAGGTGTAACTTATGCAAACTGCATCATTCTATTGGATGACATTTCATGAAAGTGTGTGCAGGCATTAAGTGATAAAACTGAATCATGCTGACAAGATGTGTGCAGTGTGTCATGCTTTGAAAATGTTTTACAGGCTAGCAACGGGAGTCCTGGAGCCCTGGTGACTGCTGGCACTAGGCTGAATCCACTGGAGTACTGGCTGGTGGCATGTAACTGGTCCTTCCTCTTGGTTTCCTAGTGTCTCCTGACTCTGCATAGAAAAAAAAGTAGTATATTAAATACATTTTTTTTCCTCAGGTTAGAAATGGAAGGGACCATGTGTCTGTAGTTGTCAAACACAAGCTATGGAGTTGTGGATGCGCTGAAATGCAAATTTCACAGCCAGAATACAGGTAACCTACCAGGCTTATTCAGATATATCCTTGCTGAGAAGAAATTCAATACTGTGCTATGCAGAACAAACTGGGCAGGAAAGGGCAAAGTGGATCATCAAAAGGACTAGATTTATGAATGATCTGGCTTACCTCCTCCTTTGAAGAAGATGGAAATCCTTTCTGCCAGCATTGGGGTGACCAAGGTGGGACAGAGTGCTGGTTCCTCCTGGGAATCTGCATCAGTATAAATAAGTATCAGGACAGGGAATATACTAGACCCCAGATACACCCAGGACTCTAGGACACTTCCACTGATGGTTTGAGCCAGTTCACTGTCCTGTAAATTTGTGTGCATCATGAATTATCCCACATTTGCTTTTGCTGACTTTTCTTGAGGAGGGCAGTTCAGTTGTAACATAAAATAGAATTAGACAGAGATTAGGACTCAAGCTTTAACCTGCAGGTGAGCCAGTAATTATAGTTGCCACTCAAACCAATATGGCCCAATATGAAGGGATGTGAGGAGTCACAAAAAGGAGGGAATAATGAAACAGTGTGAGCTGTGAGAAGGGAATCTGGGCAAGGAGCTGTATAGGTATTGATTATTTCCTCACATACGGTTTGCATGTAAAATTGCGAGGTGAAAGTTACAGATCCATAATTCTACTGGGATTTTAGTGAATCAGGCTTCTCTCCTGTGGCTTATGACATTACCTGAGTCTTTTGATAGAACAGTAACCCTGTAAATCACAGCTGGTTGTAATTCATGCATAACATAAATCTGTCAAAGGCTTTCAATGATAAACATAATTTATAAGAGCACTGTTCAAAATTTAAAATAAAAATCTTGACATTGTTTATAATTGGACAACTACTGGCATCCATTAATTTTCATAATATATGGGGAAAAATAAAACTTGTATTTAGATGCACATGTAAACATACAAACCCAGCATATTCCTTTGATGGCGAGTATCACTTATTTAGTCATTCTGTGCTAAACAAGAGACTTGTTAATTCTTCTTTCTGCAGATCTGTATCTGTGCACCTCATTGCACAGATCATTGCATTTCACCTGTGCATCATGAGATACTGAAGCACCACAAGTGTATGCATTCCAGCAAACTAGAAAGTTTATATGTAACAAACATAAATGATGTGTCACGCTAGCTGTCATCTGGCAATAAGCAAAACCAGTAAATAACTGATCTGGGAATGGATCAGTGGGTATTTCATTGTCCCAGAGCCAAATCAATAAGAGCTTGTCTTCTGAGCGTCTTCTCATCTTCCCTGGAGTTAGTGATGTGCTTTATTGACCTTAATAACTACTATAATAAATCCAGTAGAAGTGAAAAGAAAAATTCTGCTCTGTAATGAAAATCTGATAGCTTATCTGTCATGCTGTTTTATGTAAAGAGCTGTGTTCAGTCTGCCCCGTCCCCCAGGACATTGCCATTAGATATGTTGCAAGATTCTGAATTACTGCAGAACTTTACACGAGACTCATGTTGTAGATTTTCTATACAGTGATATTTCTCCCAGTCTCAGTTTTGGTCTTTAATAAACTCAATCCTGTTTACTTCTATCTTTTGGTTTTTTATGACTCCTTTAACTGAATGGATTTATCCTCAAGGGAAAAATGTAATTGAAGGAAAGCCAGACCTGCATTGTACATCATCACTTTTCTGTTTAAGTTAAATTAGATGGTCATAAAAAGACATATTCATAGACCAGTTCCCCCATTCATGCTGCGTAAGTTTCAGCCCAGAAAGCAGCTCTGAAGTGCAAATTTTCCATCACTGCATAGCTAAAGTACTAAATATCACAGGCTATTTTTTTGAGACATCTTTTAAAACATAGTTACTTTCAGAATTATTTAGATTCCCAGTCAATAGGTATAAGTATGGTGATACCAGTTTTGAGATGCGAATGTTTAAAGGCTGTTTCAGAATTTCTATGTGGACAGTGGTTATTTTTTTTGGTTTTTTTTTTTTTTTTATTTCACCCTAGTTTAGTAGAAATACATACCACTTACTGACTTTGTACAAAGTCTATACTTACAGATTTTAAAAATCTGATGTTGCTTGACTGTCACTACTTGGATGACCTATTCACATGTGTAGAACTCACCTTCATTGCTGTCCCTGTAAATGGTGATGTTCCCGACAAGGCACAGCTTTCTAAGTAAATACTAGCTGCTTCACAAGCTACATGTGTACCTATGTGCTACTATCAGGAATATTCAGTACTGACCCTTTGTGCCAGGCTTCCAAGAAAAAAAATGGATATATTTAGAAGCTGGATTGCACCTGGTTAAGTGGAAAAGCTTCATAAATATTTTCATTTTGAAAAATTTTAAAAGCTGAATACTGCCAGCAGTTGAGTCAAGAAAAACTTCACTGATTTGTACTTCTACATGGCACAGCGTTCAAGTTTAAGCCAGGGTAATTAGACATAATGTGCCTTTTTGGGCTGTGTTTGATCATGATGAGCATAAAGACCGACTGCAAAATATGTCATGAGGTTGTTGTACTGTGAGCACTGATGCTGTTCTGTCAGCATTTCAAATTTTGCTACAGAGCAACATATAGATAAGTCTAAAATTGAGGCCAAAGCAATTTGACAATAAACTTTTACAAAATGAAAACAAGAATCTCTTTGTTGGCCTGTTTCTTAAGATGAGAATGCTTCAGTCTCCATTCTGTTTTCTGCTGGCATTATTTTTTAGAATATCAATTCTGCCTTTGTGAATTTTTTAGGAATAGTGTAAGACTGGAAGAAGAAAACCTCATGAATGGATCTGATGTAGTTTGGACAAAAGATGCTGGGGGACGGCTACAGAGGAAGAAATGGTCACTGTGAGCGTCCTGATCATGCCATCCATTGTTTTGTCTGGGTAATTTAAGGTCAATCAGAAAACAAAATTTCCCATTCCCCAAAACCAAAAAGAAACCCACTTTGACTGACAGTTTTAAAGCAGTAGAGACCTATTAATTAGAAAACAGTCTTGATATTTATGAACTGGGAATTTATACTTTTATAGACCAACTCACTTCCTTGGCCATAGCACGGCACTTCGCAGTATCACATCACACAGGTCAGGGAGCCGCTCTCAGATCTCAGATAGGTGCAGAAGAACATCAGAACGCACAGGATCCCAGAGTGTAGCATAAAACCTTCCCCTTCAGGGGATTCAAGCTGCAGCACAGAGGACAGGCAAGGCTTAGCTAGAAGTGAAAGGATTTATGGATTTGCCCTGTCCAAGAAGCAGGATGTACTAATGAGCAGCTGCAGACTGAGGCTCAAGCAGCAGTCAGTCAGCTGAAACTAGAGCTGCTTTCCCACTACTTCACTGTTCAGTGTAATACAACTGTTTAAATGTAATTCACATCTCAGTTTCACAGCTGTAAATCCCAGCACATTTCCAATAAGGCTGTGGGAGTAACTTCCAATTAGATAAAAATAGCATCAGGTGTATTTCATAAAAGTCATCGACTGCAAACTTTCAAAACAGGAAGGATTTGAGAATTAATTTTTTTAATTGCTCACACATCACTTCAGACTCCCAGGTTTTACTGCTAAACAGTAGTTAAGTGTTTTAAGGGCCTCCTTAGGCAAGATTACTGTCACTCAATCCAGTTCAGCAAAGACTTAAGCACAAGCTCATCTTCATGCTGCTGAGGCACAATGCCAAGCCAGATCAGTAGCATGAAGTGTGAGACTGTGAGCACAGGCTGCCTGCTGTTGCATACACACAGGACTCCTGCCTTAACAGGGCCTCCAGGCAGTTCCAAAAGCCCACTCACCCAGCAATAGTTTGGAAACCAAAGGTACCTATTAGCAACAGTAACAAACAGGCAGAGGTGACTACATCAGGAATTAGAAGAAAATCTTAGGAGTGCTTCACCAGGTTCCTAGCCTATAAGCATCTTAAGGGTATCTTTTCATTGCATGAATAACTAATTTGCTCAACATGCACCCTGCTCACACTTTTCAAACCACGTTAGTATTTTACATCTAAATATGGAAAACTTTCCTGTTTTGAAGTTTCTTCATCTTGGATCCTTTCAAAATCGCTTAGACTATCAAGAATGATTGACTGTAAAATTAAAAATTGTCCAGGGTTCAGCAGTAGCAGTCACTTTTCTTCTTCTTAGAAGCTGGTGCTGTGCTTTGGTTTTGACTTTCAGCCTGGGAACAGCACTGATAACACCAATGTTTGGTTTTAGTTGTTGTTCGGTAATGTTTACTCTGATGAAGGACTTTCTGAGTCTCATGCTCTGCCAGGGAGGAGGGAAAGCTGGGAGGAAGCAGAGACAGGACACCTGACCCAAATTGACCAAAGAGGTATTCCATACCACAGCACATCATGCCCACTATATAGACTGGGGGCAGTTACACGGAAAGGCTAGATCACTGTTCAGGTTGGGCTGGGTATCAGTCAATGGATGGTGAGCAATTGTATTCTCTTCCAAGGGAATACAACATACTTTTTTATGCAGTACCAGTTATGCTTTTAAAGCTGGATTCCTGTCTTGCTGAGGCCAGGCCAAGTACTAGGAAAAAATAAAATGACAATTTCTGTCTGAAGTACCCTGATAAGGAGAATCATTTACCATCTTACCCTTGGGAAGGTCCCCTTTCTGAACCCATGACAATGCCAAGCAAGTATTTTGTGCAGCATGAAGATTAAAAAAGCCTTACAAATGCTACCTCATTTTAACATTACATGTCACACAGTGGAGATGGTGCAATGACTGTGACTTCCGGAAGGTCCCAGTAAACATCAAGCACAGTGATAGGAGAAGGTGACATTGAGTACAATGAATTATTTATATACTTTCCCTAAAGGCAGGTGTTTTCCACAGTACTAATTGTGCCACCTGAGTAACAGGAAGAGTAGAATTTCTAACTGAGCTAAAACACTCAAGTGTAAACAGAGTGCTGAGCCCAAGATGTGCAGCCCTTTAATCTAGTGCTTCCTGGGAACAAAAGAAAAGCAAACTGCAAGTGTGTTAGTGTTGTGCAAAGAGAAGTGACAGGAATTTACATCACACAAAGAATCTGAAAGCAGGCTAGATTGCTACCTGAAAATCACCCTGGCTGGCTCCCCAGTTCTGCTTCTCAGACCACAGGCGAGGTCTGTCTGTGCCCATGGCTGACAAACCCCTCCTTGCAGGGACGGGGAGAAGTGATGATTTGCAAAACCAAGCCTTGATCTGACTGAGTGTGAAGGGAAGAGTACCCAAAGTCTGCCAGTACTCTGATGATTCCATTAGAAAATCTCACTGGTAGCTGGATAATCTCATGAAATGGTAACTTCAGCTCTTCTAGAAAGTCCTGACTTGAGCTCTTCACTGCCCTTATTTCTTGGTGTTGCAGCAAATGGCAATTAGATCTGGAAGCTGCCTTATGGAAAGAAAAGGGAAGAGCTTTGCTGGTTCTAGGCTTATTGGCTCAGCACAGGTCTCAAACCGCAAGCACTTCAGTCATTGTGTGAGTCAGTATCCTCTGAGGATGCCATTAATAACAGGAAAGACAAAACGCACAGCCCTAATTTAGCGCACATTTTGTTCTTAACAACACTCAGCTTCATCTTTTGATGCTTATGTTTTTCTTAAAGTTGGTTTTTTCCTCAAAAAGGGATTCACCTATTTTTCTGAAGATAAGAGGAAACCTTCTCTCAGTGCTTCTAGACAAAAGTTGTTTCGCTAAATGAACCTACAAAGCTGAATGCTTGTCCTTTCAACTGGTACAGTTTATTTGGGTCAGTCAGCAGCAAAGGCTGCTCTGAATTCAACCAGACGTTTTTATTTTTAGTCAGGACAAAATATCCTCCAGATTTGTTGTCACTAAGAAATTTAGCCTAGATCTGAGTTTAGAGGTTGACTCTCCCCGCCAAGGCAGAGTCATGCTGTCAGAACAGTGTTCATTAGACAGAATGGCTGCCATTCTTCACATGTGAAGATAGCAAAGGCTTGGTTTACTGATTTTTTTTGCTCTGATAACTGTGATTAAGAGGCATACCAATATTCTGCTCACCTGCAAGATGTCAGCTGGCTATTCTGCCACATCTCACTTCAAATGGTTTCTCTCTGTCTTGATTCTGCTGGGCTTTTTACATGAATATGTTGGTCTTGGCTTCCTCTCTGAAGAGGTTTCCACTTGCTTTTGAAGTTTTAAACTAGGAGGAAAATCTGTGCTAGATGTAGAAGCAGCAATTAGCTGTGTTGCAGGGTTTCCAGAAGGATTTGAAATGCTTTTGAGTAAAAGTCTCACAAAGATTCAGTAGTTTTCTAATGGAAAAAATGACTGACATAATAACTGAAGGGCAAACCCCACATATATCACACTGTTGTGTTCAAACTTCTGCCCAAAACACACACAGAAAAGTTTTCCAGCTGTGGAATTCTGAAGTAGTTAGGGAAGAAAAAACAACCAACCAAAAAAAAAACACCACCAGTGAAAATAAGGGTCATTTCACTGTCATCAGGAATTCTACCTATTTGCAGCAGCTGGGCAGAAAAAGCATGATGTTCTGTTGAGTTCACTTGCTCAGATACATCCCCACAGGTGTTAGATGTTTCAAGAAAGAATTTACAAAGTTCCAAGTTATTTCCCAGTTTCCCTTTGAAAGCCCATTGGAATTAGGGGCTCACTATTGTCATGTTGTTGAATACCTGGTTTGCTACTGTGTTTGATACTCGTAGGCTAACGACTGTATATATGGCATTGTTCTCTATTTTCTGTTTACATTTTTTTTGCTGCATCCTGTGCAAATCCTGTAATTCATTGAACAAGAAAAGACCAAACATTGCTATAGTTTTATGGGTGTTAGGGGAAGTGTATATGGTAGAGTAGTTGGGATAAGAATCAAGGAAAATGGGAGGTATGGCCTCATATATCCTTTAATTATCCTGGAACTAAACATCACTACTATGTCTTTCCAGTCTACTAACTGTCATAAACTGCAAGTAAACACAAGCACTACATACTGAGACAAGCAGACTGCATGCCAAGAATGTAGCTATCACTGGACTTACTAACTTCCCCAACTTCCTCTAACATCTCAAACTGAAGTACTTAGTATCTGTACACACAAAACAAAGGTTTTCCTATTTCTAAATAGGGACAGAAACTACCTCAGCAGCCTTTGATTTTATTCTGGGACAACAAACTGATGTAAGCCAGGAACTTTATTTTTGTTTGTATCAGAGAAACGCTTATTCGCTTACATGCATTCAGTAAATAAGCAAACCTATAAAGTTATAGTTCAACCAAGACTATATGTGCCTAGGCACATCCTAAAATTATGCATGAATAAGCTATTAAAGCAAAACAAGTGTATTTGTCCAAAACTTTGATTTATCAAAATTGAACATATCTCATCAATGCAATACCAGAGAAGGTTATGAGAAGATTTCAGACAAGGGCTATTAAGTTGCAAAAGTGATTATGAAAGGATACAATGACCAGATTTAATTTTTGTGCTATTAAATGCAGTTTTTAACACACTTCTTAAGAACATCCTCCTCTGTGATGGGGTTTGTAGCATTCTAAGTGTCTCACTAAGACTGCGTGCTTGTCATTTAAACTCTCCCAGAATTGGTGAGAAATTCTGTCTGTTTTGAAATTTACATTTTGCCCTCCTGCATCATGAAGAGTTGTCATGATTTCAAATGCAGAAAGGAATCTAGGGGCAAAGGGGAAGAATATTTCTTACCATGCAGATACATGGAAAGAAACATCTAACATAAGAGCACTGATGGACTATCAATTACCCCTTAGACTTATAAAGTATAAATATCTGAAAGGCAGGAACTTTCTCTGAAGCACTAGTTACTGTGAAGGTTGTTCCTCCTGACTCTTTGAAACTGTGACCAGGTATGAAGAATAAATGCTAGCAGCAATGCAGTGCGCCCTTGTCCTTGTCTCTCTCTCTGTTTGCAACAATACTTGATTTCAAGGTATTTTATCTGAACCTGCATTCGGTCAGAATCAAAACTTTTTTCTGTCAAGTTTTTGTTTGAAGAAAGCAAAAACAAAACCAGAGCTCAAAACAAAACTTTGTATCAGTTCCCCCATCCCACTTGCTGCACTGACACA
Organism: Forpus xanthops; assembly: GCA_032466535.1. Lineage (NCBI taxonomy): Eukaryota > Metazoa > Chordata > Aves > Psittaciformes > Psittacidae > Forpus > Forpus xanthops. The sequence goes on from JASSUY010010752.1 coordinate 27,207, forward strand.
TGGAGACATAAGGGCTATGCTACAAAAGCAAATAGTGCAGGGGAATAGGAGCATGTCTGTAGAGTGAAACTTCATAACAAGGAACCATGGTTCATCCTAAGCACACTTCAGGAGTCTGTATTTCAGACTAGCTCTATTTGGTCCTATGTCCCCCTCATCCTTTAGCTGTAAGAGCGTTTCTGGAGCATAGTTTTTGGCTTTATGGAGGGCAGGCAGTTTGCCTGCTCTGGGACTGCTCCCCAAAACAAGCTGAGACATGAGAAGTGGAAGAGACTTGAAAACTCACTTTGAAGGTGCCAAGCTACAGTGCTAAGGCAGGCTTGCCGTTTGCACATATCACAGCTGAGGGAGCAATAAATGGCGGGGATAAAGCATTGTTTAAACCAGCCTGACACATCAAGTGGGAAGGCAGTTTTTGATTTGTATTCGCTGACTGAACAGCTGCAGTGACTTCAGATAGGGCTGTCCCTCGATTGGGTTTGCTGCCCTTTCACTAAAGATTTTTCCTTCCATATTGCAGCCAGTAGTAGTAAGGAGAGTGTGGGTGTTCCTTGTTTGCTTTCACACTGTCTTCATGCTTTAACTATTTCTATGCTTTTTGATAGCTTTTATCGGTCACTCCACGGTTTTTCTTCCAGCTTTCTCTGTGAGCATTTTCTCTAAAAATTACATTTCAAGCTGAAAAAGGGTCAATGAGGCTCAGACAGCAAAGGGTGACAGAAGCTGCACATACGGAGTAGCCTGATGCCACTAACACTGCCTGAAGGCTGCAGAAGGGGCCAGAAGGAAGCAGGCCCCATCATGATATGAGGGATGGAGCGGAGAAGCAGCCCAAGAATGGTAAGCAAGGAAAGCAAGGATCTGCAGTGGCAGTGCCAGAGGGCTGAGTAGAATTCAGGAAATAGGTAAAAAAATGTGGAGTTACAAAACTGTAACTTCATACGTGCACTGCCAGCTGTTAAGAAAAGGCAAGAGTCTTTGAAATTGTTATTTTGAAGTCTTGTAATGGAGATCATTTTCTTAAGTGGAAAATAAAATGTCTTCCAGGTAGAGGTTCCAGCCACAGAGCAAACAACACATACTAATGGTGTTCACCAGCCCCCAAGATGATAAGGTTAAATGCACTGTCATATGGTAGTCCAGCTCCTCAATAACAGGTCTGTACTTCCCAAACAAGGAATGAGCCTGCTGTTTTCAATATGTGGGTCAGCCCAGCAGCACAAAAGGTATCATGTCCATGGGGTCTGTGATTGTTGTGTGGGACTGCTACAGCTACTTTTTTCTTATCCGGGACTCCATAAAAGTAATTGCACTGAAAAGACAATCAAGGGAATTGGAGCGTAAGGAGGTCAAAGTGATGGAAGAAGCTGTTGGGATCCAGAAGAGAGAAGGAGGTTGAAGAAGCCAAGAAAATGCCTCCCAGCTTTTTTATTTCATCCCTACTGGGAGGTTGTTTACTCCAAAAGAGAATGTTGAAGTGACTTTATGATACAGTAGCTATAAGTGAAGATGTTACTAAAATCTGCCAGCTCTTCACTTTTTATTTATTTATTACTCCTAGAGGTTAATAACTAAAGTTCATCTGTGAGCATGAATAATTCATTTAATCCATTGCTTGTCACGCTTAAGGGCTAGGCTCATCCTGACAAGACGTAGTTCAGGCATAACTGCAGCTAACGCTGAAGCACCTCACATCTCTCAGAGTTCACAACTACTAGTCAGAAACTCAGCTTCCAGAAAATCCCATGGGGAGAGCTGGCTTGCTACAAGCAGGAACCAGAAAAAGAGGAAGGCTGTCCAGCCCTGTTGTTGGGTATTCACGTGAAGAGAATCCATTAATTACTCTGAAAGCTAGGACCATGACCTGGAACTGGCTTTGAAACCCAAGCACATGCTTGTGAAGGAGTTAGGATGGAAAAGAATGTGAGGAATCTGGTTTTTGTTTTGCACTGCACAGATCATAACAATTTTGGCTGGAGCAATCTTTTCTTTCATTGTATCCTTCAAAACTTGTGTGGTAGCAAGCTATGCCCTGTGCTAGTCATCTGCCTGTACACTGTCACCCTCTACAGAATTATTTCCTTCTCCAGTAATGCCTTGAACTCTGAGATTTTGCGGTACAAAGTCAACGCTGAACATCTGGTCTACTAAAAGTTAATTAGCTGAAACCTAACTGGAGCTCACAAGTGCAGTATCAGTCCTGAAGAATAAACACAAGTGGTGGTTAAACTCCTTTTTTGGACTTGGTTTAAAGAAACAGGAACTCTTACCAGAAATGCAAACCATGTACAAAATCACGCTGACAATGGAGTATGCCATGGACAAAGACCACAAGGGGAAAAATTCAAGAGCAAATTTTAGAGGTATTAGTGGATGAAATGAGGCCTTGAGCTGTGAGCAAAGCAACACACTGCCTCGTTTTGGTGAGGAGAAAACTTTAAGTTCCTTTTAATTACTAAGATTGAATTTACTGAATATACAATTTAATTATTTGGCTGAATACGATCCACGTGTCTGATGAAGAGGTAGCAGTGCTGTGGGGAAGGGCAGATAACCTACTCTAGTGCAGACAGTAAGGAAAGGAAAAATCCTACTTTTTATTACAAAGATAGCTCTCACAGATTTTTACTAAGGTTGGTGTAATCAAATGAGTGTTTGGTTATTGAACGGGGAGTAGGATTTGTGAAATACACAGAAACCATCACCATGGCAGTAAGACACAGTAAAGACAGGAACTCACAACAGCACAACCTGTTTGGTTTCAAACACAGTTACTGTCATGGCCCCAAGGGCATTAATAGCCCTGACTGCCCCTCCCCACTCCCCCCAGCAGTGCTCCCACCTACTCATGCCCTGGTGCCCCCCAGCTGGGGTGGTGGAATGAGCCCTGGCTGTCCAGCCCTGCTATCACCCATGTGGGAAGCTCACAATGCTCCCAGCCCTGGGGAGCTACCAGTCCCACAGTGCCCTGATAGTTTTGGTAGATGAGAACAAGCAGAAAGGTTACTTTGAAAAATGGACATCAAGAATTTGCCTAAGCATGCTCGAGACACTGAATGAGTTAATAGTTCATTGGGATGCAATCATGTCGATGAACTTTGTTATAAATGCAGGCAAAATAAATCTTATTTAAAAAGTCCTGCAAATTTGGTCTGTGGAAATTCCCTGGGAAGAAACACAGCTCAGGTGAACATACGATTTATAGACAACTAAGCTTCAGTCAGAAAGTTGGTTCTGCCTCCAGAGCAGAAATGGAGAGAGCTACACGCTATGGGAGATTTCCGTATGTTGATAGAGACAGGAGTGGTTAAAATCTGTTTTAAAAGTCCAGGGACTTAGAAAAGTTGCAGCTACTGAGATTACTTTGGACCTAAGAACAGAAGAGATGTCCCTCTTTTGTCAGACATCATGGTTGAAAACAGACACTAGCAACTACTGGTAGAGGGAAGAATGGTTTCTATAAGCTGGGTGAAGATGTGAGCTGGCCCATGTAATGTAGCAAATTTAAGTGAGGCATCTTAGAACGGATCAGCTGAGAACAAAGCCAATCTAGCAAATGCCAAAGCTGTACCACACAGAGCAAGAAAGAGGCTGAGGGAAAGGGGCTCTCTGGCCATCTGCCTTGCTGCCAACCACCTGCACATGGGGGGCAGACCTCTGTGGCCCTGTTGGGGAGGTGGAGATGAGTCTTCTGGTCCTCACCCAGACTGAAAACTGAGCCGGCATGCATGTGAGCAGCTTCAAAAGGAAGTAATTTACCTTAGGCACACAATCAGTGAAGGAATTTCTACCGGTTAAAAGAAAATTGGAGCTGTGGAGAACTGGCCAAGTCCCCAGATGTTCATAGATGTATAGAGCTTTGTACAGCGTAACCGTGGGGTTTTCCAAATTCCAAAACAATTGCATAAAATGAGTAAAGACTAGTTTGGGGTCATTCTCAGAGTGGGAAAAGGAAACACTGTGTTTCAAAACCCCTTTCCTATGAAATACAGATGCTAGTGCTTGCAAACTGTCAGCAGGACTGCCACAAGAAGACAAAGAAGGAGCAAAGGGAGAAGTTTGTTGGAATGACTGTACAAACTGCTCTTCCCTTCCTCTCTGCTCCCCTAAACCCTCTTCCTACAACCCTCCTGCTCAAGCTTCTTTGCAGTTGTTCTAAATTCCAAGAAAAGTCTTTAGAGTTTTATAGTCCATGCCACAAGAGAATACGCATTCTTTCTGCAATGTATTTTTAGGCTGCATAAATCTGGTCCTATTCTATTGGTAATAGTTTCTTGTAATTTACTGAAATTCTCATTTAAAAATACACAGGCTGCTTTTATTGGAAAATGGGTTCGAAGTTTTCATGAATTCCTATGATCTCGTGCTTCACAGACCCAAGTATATGCAATGCAGTAGCCAGACATACACGTTACATTCCAATAATACAATGTCAAAGAAAGTACTCAATCATAAGTCAAACTAACTTAATAAAACCTCTGATCTGTCTCAGCCCTCCCCTGATTAGAGCTTATCTGAGTGAGGAAGCTTGCTGACACTGTGATGGTAGAAAAAAAAGATGTTCTGCCAGAGTAACTTTGGAAGCACTGTAGTTTGGAATACAGTTGCAGTGCTTCTACACCAGGATATATACCATATAGTCTAGGGTGGAATAACTATGTAGGCTAACTTCTCTGAGTCAGTATTGTCTACACAGGCAATTTCAGGTGCAAGCTGAGCAACATGGTCTAGTGGAAGGTGCCCTGCCCATGGCAGGAGGGTTGGAACTAGGTCAGCTTTAAGGTCCTTTCCAACCCAAACCATTCTATAGGTCTATAATCCTCTGCAAAAGTTGAGTTTCAAAGCAGTCATAGGTAGGCTGAAACTGCATACCTGGATGTCATGGGTTCAGCAGCAGCAGTTGTTTTTCTCCTTTAAGCAGTAGCTGGTGAGCACTGTGTTTTGGATTTTCGGCTTGGGAGCAGTGCTGATAGCACCAGTGTTTATAGTTATGGCT
>JASSUY010010753.1:8270-34938 GCA_032466535.1 Forpus xanthops
CATGTCCTTTTTATGTTGAGGACACCAGAACTGCACACAATATTCCAAGTGAGGTCTCAGGAGAGCAGAGTAGAGGGACAGGATCATCTCCTTTGACCTACTGGTCATTCTCCTTTTGATGCAACCCAGGATACGGTTGGCTTTCTGGGCTGCAAGCGCACATATAGACTACACTAATAATTCCAGTTGGATGCAATTTATGATCATCTAGTCCAATTGCCTGACCACTTCACAGCTGGACAAAAGTTAAGGCTTATTATTAAGGCATGATAATATATTTTTTTCCTAGTGGCATATTATTCAAGTGCCTTTTAAATGCTGGCAGGCTTTGGACATTGATCACCTCCCTAGGAAATGTCTCTGTAAAAATTTGTCTCCCAGCTTGACACAGCAGTCTTGTATTCCCAGTAGATGTCAGAGAATTTGAAATCTTCCCATAAGGACAAAGGTTACCAATACAGATATTACTCCTAATTGTCTATAGAATAAGTCATCAATGTAGTCATCCTTGCAAGGTGAACAACAGCAGACACCCAAACAAGTCTGTTTTCTTTTCTATGCCTTTAATCCTCAACCAGGGGCTCTCAAACACAATATTCCTAACTGTGAGGTCTGTGAAGCCACACCGCTCCTTATATAGAGTGCAACTCCTCCACCTCACCTGGCTGCCTACCAGACTGAATATCCTGTAGCACTCTTTCCCAGCACTCCACTTAGGGATTAATTTCACGAAGTCCCACTGATATCAGTGCTTTCATAGGTCTGGGAATGGACTAACCAATGCTGGTCAGAGTTATAAGACTTAAATCATAGTTCTGCTATTTCTCTTATGTACTGAGTTGCCACTAAAGTATTAATTGCTAAAGGATAATTCCCTCCCATCCTGCCCTTTGTTGGTCACACAGGAATTGTGGCCAAAGAAATTTAAGGTAGAAGACAAGAGCTAGCAACTCTGAGATAAGAAGGGACTCCTTGGATGGACAATTCTTCCTGTAACCTCCTGTAGGAAGATAGAATGAGAAAGTTGGGATTTTTGAGCCTGGAGAAGAGAAGGCTGCATGAAGACCTCATAGCAGCCTTCCAGTGTCTGAAGGGGGCCTATAGGGATGCTGAGGAGGGACTCTTTATTAGGGACTGTAGTGATGGGGGAAGGAGTAATGGGTTCACACTTAAATGGAGGTAATTTAGATTTGATATAAGGGGGAAATTCTTTAGTTTGTGGGTGGTGAGGCACTGGAATGGGTTGCCCAGGGAAACTGTGAATGCTCCATCGCTGTTGGTGTTCAAGGCTGGGTTGGAGAGAGCCTTGGGTGGCATGATCTAGTGCAAGTTGTCCCTGCCCATGGCAGGGGGGTTGGAACTTGATGATATTAAGGTCCTTTCCAACCCTAACTATTCTATGATTCTAACTAGACCTGCATTAATGCTTTACGTCTCCGAGGAAACAGATAAAACCCTATGTGGCTGCATTTTTTCTAGCATTAAAATGTCACGATAAACCCTTGGAAAGAGGCACTGATCTTTTAAATCATTTAATAATATGAATAGAACAGTTTGAGGATAGGATGTTAATTACCTGCTTTAAATTCAAAATGCTATTGACTCCTTATCAATGTGGAAAGACTTTTTTTGTCACTGGAAATAGTGTGGTGAGACAGCAGAGATCATAAATTTACTTACGACTGTATTCAATCCTGCTGATTTCTAAGTTAGAATGAACAGTTAAAAAAATTGTGTCACATGGAAAGACAGTAATCACCAGCACATCAAAAAATAGATGCCAGTGTAAGTGGTTATTATTTTATTATGTTAATTTAAATATTGTAATTTGGTGATGAAAAAGTAACTGGTCTACATGGCAATTTTATTTGAATAACTTTCTGTTAATACTTCATCTTGAGCACTAATATCTATATTAAATATAAGATTATTTCATGTCAAAGTTAAGCATATTTTATTTTATATACTGTAGTACAAAATAACTTATTTTTTTTTAACAGAAATAATTGATCACAATATTAGAGACAAATGACAGTATTGAGTGAATAAAACTACATAAAATATTACAACTGTGTATGTCTTACCAATGGCATATACCACTGCAAAATCAAAATCTACTCCCTCCCCTTAGTTCAAAACTGAAGACACAGTTCCTGTACTTCTTTTTATTCACTTAAAATCATGTTTGTCAATACAATCAATTGTATATATTTTGTATAGACATCTTCCAATGATAAATTAATTCATTTGCTACTTAGATAAACAATGACAGATACAAAATCTTCCAAAGAGCAGATCTTAGGATATACTAAATGTTAATTTTTTGTGAAGTTTGCAGTGTAAGAATTGGCAATGCAGGATGCATATCTGAAGGGGACAAGGGGCAAATAGGGCAAACTGAAACACATGCAAACTGAACTTCTTTCAGTTAGAAGTATATTTTGTATAGAGATGTGGTTGTAGTGCAAATTGTATGATGTGGAGGGGGAGAATAAAAAAAAAAAAAAAGATGAGTTTTTCATCAGCAGAAGGACCCAGTTCCCTCAGTTTAAACAGCAGTCTTACTACCTCTGTATGTAATGGAATTATTAAGAATATGTGGCCAAGACTGAGAGGAAGTGAGACACCCACCCTAACTGCAGTTTGTACACTGACAAAACTGAAAAGACTGTGAAACTGCATCTTGGGAAAATGGAGTTCTGTTTTGTATTTTAGCAATAAAATCTGACAAATTTTGATGCTTTATCAACATAGATGTCCCTAAATAAGTAGGAAAGATTTAAATAAAACAAGCAAAGAAAAGAATGTATAACAATGTTTTAAAGGAATCAAGACAAAAATATTGTTGTGGTTTCTTGGGTTTGGGTATCTTTTTTTTTTTTTTTTTTGGTTGTATGGCTTATAGGTGCTATTGGATTAAACTGAGTCCTAAAACAGTTTACCAGATAAACACAAGTTATCTTAACAGATAAACAGGTTCCAGAGTAGCACATTGTGGAAGTAAATGGTTCTTCAAAGCGCTTGGAGTACTCCTGGTTTCATGCTTCAACACAAGAATTTCCAGAAACCTAGTGATACAGTCCATATTTTCAGCCTAAGGGAAAAATGAGCCTTTCTGTTGAGTCCTTTGACCTACGGATACTGTGGGAGACCTTATCATGACTAAGTCAAAATAGTGGGATTTTTTTTCAGAAATCAGGTATGTTAGTAAAATCTGTGAAGAATAACTTTAAAAAGATGTCTGTGATAATCTAAAAATGGGCTATTTTTCTCTTAGATATGCTGATCAAATTTTTTATCTTTAAGCTAGTGCTGTTGTGAGGGAACTTACATTTCTCAAATAGGATGCAACTGAAGGAGAACATTAAGAAGACACAGGAATGAAATTGAGTTAAATTAGCTATAACTGACTCCCCAGGCAATTGTGGAAAAAAAAAATCACTCCGTGCAGGACAGCATATTATTACAGTTCATAGGCTAAAAATAGGTCCTGTAAGAAAAGCTACTTTGAAACTCAGGGTGCAAATTGTCAGAATTTGTGTTAAAGTAATTCATAATATCCAGAGAAGCTTGGGCTCACTTTGTTGTTTCACTGCATGCACTCTCCTATTTTATATGCTCAGGTAGATCTTTAGAAGGAAAGGCATGTTCTTGCATATGCTCTCTATTAAAATGTCACCTTTTTTGCTTCAAGGATGTATGTTTCAGATACATATAAATGAGAAAATCCTGTAATCACATTCTGGGAAATAAGCTGATAAGATATATCAATATTCTTGGTCAGCTCATAGCCTAGAAAAATAATTTTAAATTTTCTCTAAGGCAAATGATGTTATTATCTAGGAAAAATGAAATATATTGTTTCGATTTTGTAACGTTTTTGTTTTAATGAAATCTACTAGATTTAAAGTTATTCTACTTTCAACAATTTTTCCAACATCGTCTGCCTAAATAAAATTCCTGAGATTATGCATAGTACACAAGTAACGTATTTGCCTTATCAGAGCTATTACAGATCTTGTAGTAGCTAAATTTGCAGGTTAGCTTTACTAAGCAAGAAATAAGTAAATAAAGAATGTACCTTTTATATGGTAATACAATTGGCATGCATACTTTTTGTGGTCAATTATGTTATTTCATGGGATTACATATTTGGCAGAAAATTCCGAAGTCTAAAGCCAAAATCTATCAGGGTCTGTAATTGCTTTTCTGTGGTAGTGCTGACTTTAAAATTCATATTTATTGTTTCTGTCTGTTTCTTGATTGACACAAACAAGCAGGAACATCGGCTGGGTATTTAGACTCTGGTTGAAGAAGATGTGGCCCAGTGTTTTCACAAAAATATAGATGAATTTAAAATCTTTTCATTTCCCATTGCAGCTGCAAGCGGTTCTAATTTCACACATATATACAAATATTGGACAAGTATTTTGTACTTTTAGATAAATATTCATATTTTGGAGAATCTAGAGGAAACTAACCACATATTACAGTATACCACATACTCAGACTTTGTAGGAACAGACATTCAAGTATTTTAGTTTTCTTTTTAATTTAGTTATGAAAGTATACCAAGATCCTAATTGTAGAAACATCTTTTAGCCTCACATGTAATTAGTATTAAAAGTTGATAGCTTTTTTGGATTAGTTTGCACATGTATATATGCAGTATACCTTTCTCCTATATATGATAAATGCCTCTATGAGATAATAATTTATGAGGAAAAAATATTTCAACACTTATTCAAAATATATTTTATTTCACTGCATTCATTAGTTCTGCTTCTCACTGCACAGTTCAGAGCAAATGTGCTTTAGGAATAGTCTGATTTAGATAGTTTATGCTTCACTTTAAAATGGATATTTCAAATAAACTTTATTTCTTAACTTAAACTATTTTGTGTATTGCAGTTCCCATATGGCCTCTTAATACAGCTAGGTAGAAGATATAGCACTGAATGTACCAAAGGACAACTACTTCAAAATATCAGCCTCTACTAGTACAGTACAAGAAAGAAGTCAGTCACTTCCGGGAAGGGGGGAGAGGTGGGGAGGCAGGAAGGGGGTGGAAAAAGCCCTTAAATACTAAACCCAGCAATAAGTGTATGTTTTAAAGGAGAATACTAAAAGGACTTAAATATTATGCCATAAGCTGAATTAAATTGATGCTCCATTGTGATGGTCAAGAACCCCTTTTGTTTTTCTCATAACAGCTCTAAAGGTATAAGGGACTGACAGCTTGTTACTGCTTGGGCAAAACATGGGTTCAGGGGCAGAGCAGTGATCTAGCTTCACGAAGGTGGAGGATGTTTTTCTGTGTTGTCTGCCTTAACACTGCTAAGATCTACTGCCCAATCAACAAACGACCCACAGACAGAGGCACCGACACTGCGACCCCCATCAAGACAGTAAACTGCATGTGGTGGTTTACCTTATTCCTCTACCACCACCTGGAACCTTCCAGAACAATTCACACCACATGTGCAAACATGCAAATGAATCTTGTCTGTGGGAGGGGTTCAAGAGACCCAATCCCATAAAAAAGCAGCTGTCTGGTGCAGGTATTTCTGCCAGGGTTGTGAGTGTGCTGCAGGGATTAAAAGGGTTGTAAGGAATACACTCAGAAGGACTTTTTCCTCACCGACTGAGGGGGCATCACTGGATCCACAAAGTAGGATGTGCTTTTTCTGTTGTTGATGTTTTTTTTTTTTTTTGGTTTGTTTGCTTGTTTTTCTTGCAAGAGCAGCAACTTGCCAAAACTTTTGTTCCTCCTGGCAGTTTTGAGATGGTCTGAAATAAAATAATTTTTTCAGTCTGTGCAGAGCGTAGTAAAGCATCAGCTTCCCTCAGAAGTCCAGGGTCTGGTGGAATATCACCTGTGACAGTGTTTCAAGACAGGCTGGAGGAGCTTTGAGCAATCTGGTCTAGTAGAAGGTGTCTCTGCCCGTGTGATGGGGTTGCAACTAGATGAACTTTAATATCCCTTCCAACCCTGTCTTGTGTTTCTATAACATGTCACTATTACATTGTATAAAATGGGAAGATTGAATTACAAGTAGGGGCTTTCTTTTAGTGACATGTATATGTGAAGGTACATATGAAAATAAATAGCTTTATGTGAGAATGATACAATTGCCATCTCTGACTGGATGGTACCTAAGATTTTGATGTATGTAAGATGAATTTGGTTAGAAAATGGTGGTGTAGGGAATCAAGTATTTTCGGAGAAGCTGAGTGAAAAGAAAAGCTGTTTCTTAGAAAGCTGAGAACTGCCCTAGCGAATGTTAAGCGACTGAATGAAAAATGGACTTCCAGAGCAAAGAGGGAGAGCAAAAACTGCATATTCATAATTACCACTGCTGCTATTTGTTCAAAAGCCAGACCTTCCCAGGGGGGTTGGAACTAGATGATCTTAAGGTCCTTTCCAGCCCTAACTATTCTATGATTCTATGGTACTGTGAATTAGGGCTTCACTCTTGAATAATCATGAAATTAATAGTAAAAAGAACCCTGAGATATTTGGGTTAGCAATATAAAATGCAATGTGATTTTATGAATTCCACAAAGAGAATTATGTCTCATTAATTTATAATATTTTTTTTTATATGTTACAAGTAGAACCACTATAAATGAAGACAGAAAATTTACACCTGATGAAACAGCTTAGAAAATGCCTAGATAAATTGTGAATCTGTTTGTAACTGAAAGCTGTTAAAGCCAAAATCTCAAAGGCTTAAAAGTGGGCTTTGTATTTATTACAATGGTTTCTGGTCCTAACGTTAAGAATGGATTCTAACACCTCTTACACAGAGGTTTAAACCTCTATCTGTTAAAAACAAGAAGGAAAAATAACATGAGTATAATAAACGCAATAGTGCTTCATGGTTTAAAGCTAGATGGCAACCCAGAAACCATGGAGCCACTCAATCCCCTCCCCTTCTTCCCCTTGTTCCCAGAGGGTTGGGGAGAAGAATTGACAGAATGTATCTCCCACAGGTTAAGACGAGAACAGTCCACTAACTAAAGTATAAAACAAAACACTGCTGCCACCATCAGTAATAATAATGATAAGGGAAATAACAAGGGAAGAGAATACAACCGCTCACCACCTGCCAGTGGATACCCAGCCTGATCTGAGTAGCGATCTAGCCCTTCTGGGTAACTGACCCCAGTTTATGTAGTGGGTATGATGTGCTGTGATATGGATTATCTCTTTGGCTACTTTAGGTCAGGTGTCCTGTCTCCGCTTCCTCCCAGCTTCCCTTGCTCCCTAACAGAGTATGAGACTCAGAAAGTCCTTGGTCAGTGTAAATATCACTGAGCAGCGACTAAATACGCCAGTGTTATCAGCACTGCTCCCAAGCTGAAAGTCAAAACCACAGCACTGCACCAGCTACTAAGAAGGAGAAAAATGACTGCTAGTGCTGAATCAAGGACATAGTGGAAAATCCTAATTTTGTCTTGCAAATATTCTTGGTTTTTCATGGTAATTTATAATATCTCTTAATGTAACAGTAATTAAATCTGGAGGATAATTATAGGCAATAATAAGCAGAAAATCTGTAAAAGAAATATTATCCTGAGGCTAATCACAGTTGTAAACAATGTGTAGGGAGTGATGTTAACAATGATGGATGCCTGGATGGCTGAGAGGAATTCATTGACAGCAGATACCTCCACAATTTGAAAGCGCTAGAGAGGAAACCAGGTCCTGAAGTTCAAGTTCTTAAACTCTTACCAGCAATACCTTGGCTTAGTTTGGCTTTGGGTTTCTCCACTTAATGCTGCATATTTTCACTTCAGCAACATGTGAAGTGTTTCTAGGACTGTTTTCTTGCTTACTTAATCACTTTTTTGGATGCAATGCCAGGTAGGACATTTGATCCATCTGTTTATCATAGTTTTAGCCTGTATTTGAAAGCTGAACCTGCCAAAACTTGTGATTTATTATCCATTTCATATCTGAAGTGGGGCAGTCATGAACCTAAAGAGAGCTTAAAGACAGCCTGATACTTGTACACTAAACAGTTGAACAGTGCTGGTATGCTATATTTTGGAGTGCTTGTGTTCATTCAGTTAGGATTTTTAGACAGTTGAGTTTGTAGAGTGAATTCTGCAGATAATGTGTAGTGACAGGAGCTTTGCCAAAGTGCTGGCAGCAGGCAAGCAGAATATAAAAAGTAATAGTGGCAGAAAATGCCATCTCAAGGACACATTAGATATGTCATCAGTTGCTTTGGAGTGGTAAAGCTAATCAAAACAAGAGATATTTGAAACCTTTGGGTCAGGCATATCTTTGGGTGCCCAGAATGGCTTGTTGGCTCCTAAGGTTATGAAGCACTTCACATTAATTTATATTATTGCATTTCTTGTTTGGATTTTTTTCTCCGGTTTCCTGAATTCTATTTTCTCATTAGCAGTTTAAAACGCACCTTGAGAAGTGGCATATCTTTCTCACATTTTCTGTCAAGATTTCTATTTTCTGGCTATGCTATGTCAGTGATTTCTAATTTTTATTTTATTTTTTTTAATTGTCAGCTTGATGGTCTACCTGGCAAATGTGTCAAAATGGTTTGTTTGGATTTCAAGGTTCCATTTTCAGCTCTTAATTTACCTTGCCATATATTCACAGATTACTCCCACTTCAGCTGCAAAAATTTCAGTGCATATCCTGGAAATACCATCCTGGGTCTTCTTGACCCAGTCCAGTATCAGAAATATTTTCTTACAGTTTCAATCTCTGTTACTGCATACTTTTTTCTACTAGTTTTGCCTGCTTCTGTATTTTTTTGTCTTTCATCTACCCCACCACCTGGGAGTGGAAGGACAAGTTAATCTTTACCACAGAATGTCTCAAAAACTGCAGGCTTTGGAAATAACAATTTTAAAGCTTCATCAAATTGCCATATATTTATATTACTTTTATTCAGCAAATGCAGAATTACTCTTGAGGTATTTAAGTTCCTCTTAAAACATCTTTTCTTCATGTTACTTACCCTAATTGATTTATAAAAGAAAGGTATTACTCTTTGCTCACTCTTTTGCTATTGCCTTTGATTTTGTGTAGGTTTTGCTACTACCCTTGTGGTCTGAAGTGTTAACTGTGAAGAACACAGTATTGACTTTTTTCTAATGTCCACGCCTGTCTCCTTATGAAGTTCTAGTGTAGTTTTTGTGGTTGAGCTATCATATTTCTTCAAATTTTTTTCTAAGTAAATATTGTAATCTTGGGTCTTAAATCATCAAGTAGTGCTTCTCCCTTGTTAAATTCCACGAAATGTGCTAGTTGCCTTAATGCTTTAGCTCTTAAGTGACTTTTTGATTTCATTTACCTTTATACTGTAAAAATGTATATACTGTATCAAGGAGGGAGGAAAGAAAAAAGACTTGGAATTAGAAATGGTAGGCATCTATCACTAGAATTTTATGCATAAAATTATAAACAAAAAATGTTACATAAAACCAAAAGCTTTCTTCTTCAATACTGAAGAAAATTGATACTTTTAGGTTTTTAAGAAGAAATAATGATTGTACAAGTTGAATGCAAGCATAGAGTTGTCAAGCTCAAGTATTTTGCCAACTCAAATTCACTGTGTTTAATCAGTGTGTTAATAGTTCCAGGAGACTAACTGAGGAAGTTTCAAGTTACCATTAGCTATTTCAACAGGAGCTTGAAATACCTGGAAGATGCAGTATGGAGGATCTAAAAATTAATATTTTGTGTTCAGAATAATTCTGGGTATGGTGAAATTTCCAAAGATAACTGACGGATCTTTAAACAGACTGGTTTTCACATCTGCAAAGTGAGTCAGGAGAAAATCAGCTTAGTGATACAGATCAACTTGGAAAGATAGCAAAGCCATGCCAAAAAACCAAAAGCAAACAGTCCACCTCCAAACAAACAGCCTTCTTCAAATGAAGTAAAATGTCTTCTTCTTGGGTTCTGTTACTGTTAAACACTGAAGTTCAGTTTATGGTGTAGAAATACGTACTTAAAACATAACTTTACTTTTAGAACCTGAAGTGTTCTGTTCTGTCAAGTGGAGATGGTTTCATTGTGAAAGTCTTAATCAGTATTTAGAAAATACTGTACTGAGTAGAAAAATTAGAAAAGGGAATAATATGTTAAAAATCTAGTGTACAACAGAAAACATAGAGGGTCAACTTGGAGAGAAAGGATTTGATCATGATAGAGGAAGAACAAGACCTCCATTCTTTAGTACATAACATAGAACCACTATAGTGGTTGGAGAGTTAATTATACTAAATGCAGTTAAAAGAGGAAAAAATTCTGTTCTGTAAGGGTGGTGAGGCACTGAGATGGGTTGCCCAGGGAAGTTGTGAATACTCCATCGCTGGTGGTGTTCAAGGCTGGGTTGGACATAATTGGGTGGCATGGTTTAGTGGGAGGTGTTTCTGCCCCTAGCAGAGGGGTTGGAACTACATGATCTAAAGGTCTTTTCCAGCCCTAACTATTCTATGATTCTATGATTCTGTCATGTGATGACTTTGTGTGCACTGAAATTCATTTGTTTATGGCATGTGAATTTTAATTGGGGATGATAAACTGCAGCTGTTCATGGAATTTTGGAGTCTTTGGTTAGTGCTTAATTTAAACATGTTTGTGAAGTGGGACTTGTGTTTATAATTTTGCGCATTAGTTTTTGAAAGAAGCCTATGTGATCAGCAAGCCTATACCAAGCAACATAAAGGTAAGTGAAGCAAAGTAACATGCAAGAAAAGTAAGAAAAGAGTTAATTCACTAGTTCCCATCTGAAGGCAGATTTTTAGCCATTTCTGGGGGAATGGGGCTTCATTGTGCATATTGGTTGCTTGGAAAGGCAATTGTTGCAACTATGAACTTGCCCCTTTGACCTTTCCCTGGGCTTTTCACTGATTATGGCTCTTTATCATATGGAATATCCTCTTTTTATGTTTTTTGTCTCCTTCCAATTTCTTGAGTACTCCGAAAATACTTGCTGGGAGATGCAGAGTAGGAGGGGTGAAAGGAGGCCTTGGGGCAATGCTAACACTGCTCTGCAATTACTAAATCACTGGTGTGTTATCAACACTTCTGATCACAAAGTTGAATCACAGTACCACACAGGCTGCTATGAAGAAAATTAACTCCATCCTGAACTTTAATGATCCTGACCTTGGAATGCTTACTTGTCTTCTTGGTTTGATCTTGCAGCTCTCCAGCTCTTTCTGTTTAGGTACTGTGGGACTGCACCTTTTGCTAGTAGGGCTAATTTTTTTTTTTTTATTTTTTTTTATTTTTTTTTTTTTGCCTTGCTGTCACAAGTTTGATCTTGGCTTCTAGCTTCATAGCTACAGGAGTAAACCACTCTTCCCACTTCCTGTGAATCAGAACCATGAGCCGTATTTCCAGGATGTATTACAGAAAAAAAGGCATATATAATAGCTCAAACTTTCTCAAAAAAATCTTGTGGTTTTCTGATACATAGGTAGGGTTTATTTTAAATTTTCCAGATGCAGTAGTACAGTTTCACACAAAAACTATTCATTTTTTAAGAAATGGTAGGTCTGACAGCCCTGTGTTTAAAACAAGCTTTCATCCCAAGGTACTTCTCAAGCTCCAGCATGACCACCCGACTGTCTTATTTCATTCTGACATCATCCACCTGCTTTTCCTTTTTCTCTGCACAATAAATTATTTCAGGGGGCTGTATCTTCCCGTAAATATATACAGCCCTCACCAGATTTAGACCTCTTCAGTAATAAAACAAGTTGCTACTGTGAAGGAAAACAAAACTCACCTAATTTATGTGCTTTGTAAATCAAAAGTGAAGGGCTACTGGGAGGATTTACTTGCTTCCTAGCTACAGGTAGTTGAGTTTATACCCTGAAATCTGAGAGTCCATTGTCCTCACGCCATTCAGTTATAAAACATCTGAAAAAATGTGTTAATGAAAAGATTTATAAACTTAAGTGCCACTTTATTCATATACAATGGAAATATCACAGTGATAAAGATGAATTCAGATGTGATTTTTATTAGTCCTTAGACTTCCTGAAACTTCTGATACAGCAGCCTTATGTACTTTGTCACCATAGGAGAGGAACAATACAAAGCCAGTGGTAAATGCCTGGATTTTCTTAGGGAATGTGCTAACTTGGTCATTGTCACTAGATTAAGACACTAAAGGACAACTGCTGGCATGCTGTAATTGTATGATAAAAGACATTACATTTTTACATAGCTTCAGTGCAATTCTTAAAGTGAGATTATTTGAAGCAAGGGGAAGGAAGACTAGTGGAGGGAGAATTTGTAACATTTTATGAAGCCAGTAATGGATTTGGTGCATTTCAAGCTGGCTAGGACTAGAGTATGGACTTCAGATGTGCAATTTGAAACAGGAATAATCTGGTTTGCAAAACTTGCATAACACACAGTGGGTTTAGATGAGACAGTTGAACCCGTAAATGCCTTCAGAGCAGTACCAAAGTTTAACAAGAAGTTGTATTCACTGTCTGTATTCAGAAATTTAATTTTAGATCTCTAATTACACCTTAATACAAACAGAATTATCACAGAATCATAGAATAATTAGATTGGAAAGGACCTTAAGATCATCTAGCTCTATCCAGGCATTTGCCACTGGCTTTATAATGATGGATTACCACTTTTTATGTAGGCATCTTGAAATACTACTTAATTTCTTATATAGCCAGAGAACTGCTGAGATACTGTCTCTTTTGGTTTTGGAAAGATATATATAAATAACTTTTTATATTACCAAATCTAAAATTCCTGTTACTTTGGAATCTTCTTGGACACATATATTGTGAATAAATGAAAAAATGAATTAACATTTTTTTAATTTTTGCACAAAGTCATTCTGGTCCTTAAACAAATAATGTCAAATAACTGGTGTTATCCTTCGTATAAGATAAAAAGGGAGATCTTTTTCAAACATGTGGGCTATATTATCAGCATTTATATCCCCCAACTAAACATAAGAGTATGACACAGTTTTTCTCTGCAGTTGCTTCCATGTTTCTTTGGGGAATTCGAGGGGGGGAGGGGAGAACTCAAACTTTGGTACTACCCAAAGCTGTATTTTCTGCTATGTCTGCAGTCTGACTTATTTGACTTCCAACAGAAAAATCACAGAGTTATATTGCCACATTTTATTTTTGCTACAAAACTGCTGACATTACTGCAACTGCCAGGTACTGTCATACACACTGAAATCTGCAGCAAGCTTAGAGAAAAGAGATGTGGAATTATTTCTGTATCCTTAGGCCACATTCTTCTATCACCACTTGTCTGTCACTTACAAAGTTCAAGATATTTATTTAAAAATAATTGCTATGGAGTTTTGCCTCCCCTCCCCTATTTCATAAGTATGGTTACTATTCCTTGTGTTACTGTAATGTTGCAAGCTCAGCTCATGGGCTGTTTAATAAACTTTGCTAGTCAAGTCTCTGGAGCAGTGACTCTGAGGTGACCTAGTATAATTTAGATTTATGTTATTTTAATTCTTTCCTAATCAAGACTTGTAGATAATGCTTGGAAGACTTCTGGAAGCTTCCTACTAATAAATGCTAGATTTTTAGTTAAAACTGCTACCTCATACTTCTGCAATGAAAACAGCAATTCCCCATTATTATCATTCTTTTTTCTAGCTGCAGAACTTGGTCTTTTTTAGGGATTAGTAACCTCACCTCAATTCTAGTAGTTCTGCTCATGAAAATGTTTGGCTTGGGTAGCAAGGAAAGCAGAGTTAATTTACAGTAGTAATGGTTTCATTTGTTGATATATAGAAGTATATTAAGATTATGTCTGTTAAGTGTTTAATTTTTATAGTTGGTATATGTACACTTGCCTGAGGACAATGTCTTGTTTGCTCTTACTTGTTTGGCAATGTATTTGCTTAAAGCTTTTTGTTTTCTACTCAAGAGAAAGTGTCTTGTTCTGCTGATGTGGTTGAAGGACTTCACATAAAGTCAGAAACTCTCATGTATAGAAACTCTGTTATTGCAGATAAATGTAATGTCAATATAAAAATGGGACTCAGAAGAGAGACTTCAACAACCCTGCAAACCTTTTAAACCTCTTAAACCTGCTTTCAATTATTTATAAGGTTCTCCAGTCAAAGAGAAATCCTTAATTTAAACTTTTTCTTGTTTTTCTACCATATTGTCCCTAAATAAGCCTTAATTAGGTTGGGTTCATTCCAGTTTACTTTGGGCATCGAACCAAAGTGGATTATGTAAGAACATAATTAAAGCTCCCTTTGTGCTCAGTAGTGACAGGCACCTGATTCGTCCTCCCTTTATAAATTCTAAAGGAAATGGAGAGTAATACCTGAGAACTCCATTCGGTGACTGAGGTTTAATTTGGGCCATAAAGTGCCAAAAGGGGAGATATGCAAGACCTCACATTTTTTATCCTATTTTATAAAACAGAAAAGCACAATAGAAGCAGATCTGTACAGTGAGACAGTTTAGGATGCCTGAATTCACTGAGAGTATTTTATTTGGGAGTCTTACCTGGTCTTCTACTAAAAGACCCATTAGCCATTATAGTATCCTGGAGGCCATATTTCAGCTTATCTTGTGTTGAAGAGAATCCATTTTGCACATTTAGAATGAACTTCTATGTACTAACTGTTGTGGTGCAAATAGACTGAAGCTCCCTTTATTGTGATATATTACAGTTCTAGGACTTGACTTCACATAATATCTGTTGAAATCAAGTTCACAGCAGGTGCCTGTCTTAGGCACATACAGAGATAACTAACTGAAGGACAGAGCTAATGAGTCTACATTACATTAGTCAATGTGATGCTTTTGCATGCCTTAAATTTTACTTCCACAGGGAAAAAAGCTGCTTTGTATACATCAAAGATGCCATTTAGGGCACATGGCAAGGCAAACATAAGTAAAAAAAACAAACAAAACAAAAAAAAAAAAAAAACCCTCCCCAAAAAAACACCATCACCTCACATCACCTCATCTGCCTACCTCTTCCCTCCCCCCCAAAAAAAAACCACAAAACCAAACAAAAACTGATAAACAAAACAAGACAAAACAAACAAAGATCCTACCCCCAACCCCTTCAAAAAAAAAAAAAAGTCCCACTAAAAAAAACCCAATATCCTGCACACTGCATTTTTACTGTAGCTATGTGTCATGAGTTCAGCAGCATCAGTCATTTTTCTCTCTTTTGTAGAAGCTGGTGTAGCACTGTGCATTTGATTTTCGGCTTGGGAACAGTGCTGATAACACCAGTGGTTATAGTTATGGCTTAGAACATTTAGGCTGGCCAAGGATTTTCTGAGTTTCATGCTCTGCCATGGAGGAGAGAAAACCAGGAGGAGGCCGGGAGGTAGCAGAGACAGGACACCTGACCCAGACTGACCAAAGAGGTATTCCACACCGCAGCACGTCATGCCCAGGATGTAGAAACGGAGAGCAGAGAGCCGGAATGGTGCAGTGGGTGTGTGCTGCTTGTTTGGGCTTAGTGTCAGGTGATGGCGGGCACTGCATGGGTAAGACTTGGTATGAGGTGATGGGGGTGCAGTGCTTGGTCAGGCTGGGTGGAAATTAGTTGGTGAGCTCTTGTGTTCTTTCCCTGTATTTGATTTGTCATTATTATTACTGGTGGTAGCAGTAGTGATTTGTGTTATACCTTAGTTACTAAACTGTTCTTATCTCAACCTGTGGAGTTGCATTCTTTCGATTCTCCTCCACATCCTCCCAGGACTGGAGAAGAAAGACGGGGGTGTGAGTGAGGACCTTAAACTATGACACTATGATCAGAGAAAATGGTATGATGCTAATCTAAGAACAGGAAGTGGGGATGATCATGAGATCTACTTCAGAAGTTAAGCAGTGGTTCAAGTTTAAAGAGAAAGATATACAGCTTTAAACAGGTAGGACAGTCTGCCAGAAGGATTCCAGAGCAGATTTTTAGAAATATAAAGCAAACAGAAGTGTTAGAAAAAAGTCTGAAGCTGAAAGGGCAACTTCAGATGGAAAGGAATCGGACCTTTAGTGCTTGAGATTGTAGTATGAAATGTCTGTAAACTATGAGTTTATAATTGCCCCATGCTTCTCCAGAACTGTAATATTTTTGATCACATGAAGGTGTAGTGACAAGCTTATACTACAGATATACTATAAACATGTCTCAGATAAACAAAACAAGAGCAAATATCCTGCTTCAAATCACCTGTATCTTATCAAGTCAAGCTTATCGGGTCTCAAGTTTATCGTAGAAATAGAGCTTCATGTTGCCAGTGCATTTTTGGGGTTGTTGAAGAGCTTAACGCAATTTAGTACAAAAAAACAAGCTGACAAGAAAACACTGAGTTGGAGCAGGCAGCTTCTTGTAGGTGCTAGTTATTAGGCTTTGCTGTTTGGGCACATTCGTATTTGACTTCGCAAATTTGCATTTGAACACCCAACTGTTACAGAGCATATGGCCTGTGATAGTAATCCCATATGCTGGATGATAGCTGACAGCTACCTGTGCAGAATTCAGACAATAATGACGTTACAGTATGTTTTAGACTATACAACTAGTTTAAATAAGCATCCCTGAAATTTTAAAGGTCAGCAGTAGTAGATTTGCTATTTTTAATGCTTCTGGTCCTCCGTAGGCTTTTAACTCAAATTGGTTTTGTACACAATTTGGGATTTAATGGAGAATTATTGGTACTATGGGCATATGTATAAAATTAAACATTATTGCAACATTCAGCTTTATTTGAATAGTGACACTTTATAATAATAAATACTACTTTTTGTATTGTAATGCAGATGACTTTCAACAAGCTGCAAATCAATTTAAGGAGCTTAAATCTAGGAAACTACATGTCTTCACAGTAATCTTTTGGGAAACTGTTCTAATAAACAAGTTTTATAAATTTACTGCACATTTCCCATGATGCATGCCTTCCTTAACATTGGTAAACTAAGAATAGAATACTTTGTCTCAAGAAGCTTCTGCATTTCTTGAAATCTAGTTCAAAGGTATCCTCTCCTAAATCCAGCAAAGCTCTGTTTAATTTGTTACTTTGGTTAACTGAATGCACTTTTGCCCTGTTAAGAGCCTGAAATTGTTAAAATTGTTCATCTAAAAGGCTCTGAACACTTTTCAGGTTTAGAGTTTGAAGGTTTTTTTTTTTCTCATGTGGTGTGTTTTTTCTTTTATTTCTGGTGAACATTGGCTTCTAAACCAAAAAAGATCTCTTACAATTTAAGAAGGAAGATCAAGAGGACTCCATGGAGTGTTAACAGCTTCAGTTTCTTCAAGTCAAACATCAGTGCCAATGTTTTATCTAACACATACAGAGCAGCGGAAAGTTGCCTGGTGAAACATGCTGACCACAAACAAGAATCGATTTTTTGAGAAAGTGAGTCAGGAGTTTCATCATCTCAAGCCAGAGAAGATCCACTGAACTTTTATGTTAAATACTTCCATGTTAACTCCAGAAAAGTTGTCTTCATTTTAGACACAATGCAGTGCTGTGTGGAAATGCTAGTTTGGCTCTTAGAAAAAAAAAATCCTACAGCAGTAGCCCAGAATCTCAGCTGTTGTTATGAGTATTTTAGCCTGAGCTGATTTTCAATTTAGCACTCAACCCATACCACAATAATTCACATCTGCCTGCACAGATCAAGGATTTTATTTTGTCAGACATGGTGGTAGAAGGGACAAGCATTAGTTTTGATGCAGAAAATGCTTTTACTAACATTTTTTATTGTTATGTTAATTCAGCCTCATTTTAAGCAGTAAGAATTTTAAGAGGCACTTTAAGTCTGTAAGAAAGATTTCAAAAAGTCTGTGATACTTCAAAAATATATTTATATTTTGAATAAATGAAAGTACTATTTAGAGTAATTATTCTAATTAAATACCTGAGTATTCTACCTTTTCCACTTAAAGACAAGCTTCAAAACTGAAATCGGTAACAATCACAAAATATTCATAAAACAGATGCAAAAAATTCTGTCTTTGTTTGCATTTTGCTCATTATATGTTTTAGAAACCCAAGCCAAAGTGCATAAACAAAAACCCTCAATCAAAGTGACTTAAAACTGAAACTATTTACTAGCAAAAATTATTTTACCAATGAGTCATTCATTAAATCAGCTGATAACCAAACATCCTTCATTTTCCTCTTCTCTTAGGAAACATCTAAAACCTTCCATTCAAATTTGAAGATAAAGGATATCTGTAAAGCAATCTTTTTGTGTGCCCTGGCTTAAGACACTGAGGGGTGCAGGTAGGAATAATCAAATCCTGTGCAACACTGCCTCTTAATCTTTAGTTTCTGTGGAACTGGAAAACATCAGCATAATCTCAAGCATTTTGGCTACATGCATGTTAAATTAAATGATGTCAAGTCACAGGCAAGGATATAGGAACTAAAAAATTGTGTATTTTAAGTGTCAGAATGATCGTGAGCACAGCTTTGGGAAAGAACCACTAGCATTCTTCTAAGTAGAGTGTGGGAGCCAGACATGGGGCAGGCATCATTTCATGCCAATGATTTCCTTGTGGAGACTTGTTATGGATGCTAAAGCACTTAATAGCCACAGTGCTGTGGCTATAAAGAGCCTGTGGCAGCTGTGTCAGGCTAAAGAAGAGGCCCTGGAAGAGTCAAGTTGAATAGCCCAGATGTGTCCAAAGAGATCCTGTGAGAACAGCTATGGAATCAGGAGATGAGACAATGAGAAAACAAGGTACTGTGAGCTCCTCTCTGCCTTCATGATCATTGCTGCCTCTGCAGGCAAGTTTACTCTGCTCTTTGTTGATAACAAAAAGCTCCATGTTACCACTATACCGCTTCTTAGACACCTATAACAAGAAACTTTAAAGTAGTAGAAATAGTAGAACAGATTAGTCTTACATTGTTTAATATGTAGTGGTTATGATCTTGATTATTTTATTTTCTTAAAATAAGTGGTGTCGTAATGGTGTATGTAGTAGCAAGTATTACTGATGTTATGCCTGCTGATAACTACTATAATTAGGGAATAAACTGATTCTAGCCTACCTGTATATCTCCAGTTCATACAGTCTATTTTCTGGACTATTAAAAAATGTTAATTGATTTGGATCAGGGTAAAGCATACGTTTCAAGTTTGATAGATTGTACCATAAATAGTTCCTGCTAAATTCTGCATGAGGGGTTACTGCCTTGTATCTAATTCTTGCATCATACATCACAGGAGTGTTTTGGATCACTAAGAAACACTGCATAGTAGTTACTGCCACAGATGGCACATTTTCTATAAAACTAATCCAAGTTCTAATTGAAGAGTTCTTGAGACTCATTCTGTAAGTACTCTGCAGTTTGAACAGGTCTGTAACACTGAGTGGGAGGGATAGTTGTTCTTTGTGGGGTTGCTTGATAGGAAAATAACAGATTTACGATATTAAAACAGGAACTGTTAAAGTAACTGCAGCACTGCCGGATGCTTTGTGTGTTACCATGACAAGATACATAGCACAGATAAGACTTAATTCTAACTAAAATACTGAGTGGACTTTAATGGCACTTTACCATGCTCAGTTAGTACCTCACAGATTGGAAGGTGGTTAATGTAACACCATTATGTAAATAAAAGCCTAAGGAAAGACTAAATTGCAGTTTTCTTAGTTTAACTTCAGTTACAGAGGAAGAATAGGCATTATTTTGAAGATCTGATGAGTAGACACTTTGAAAATTTTACCTTCATAAAACAAAACTGTGACATTTTTGAAAGGTTATTTTTCACTAATGCATGCTGCTGTCAAGATAGAAAGAGGCAAAAAGCATACTTATTAGAGAGGTGAGGATTATAAGGGGGCATTTGGCAACGTTTCCATGTCCAAAGCTTTAACGGGAAAGATGCAAAATTCTTGATAGGCAGAATATAAAAGGAGCTTTAATAATGCTTTGGATAGGGCTACTCTGTTGAGAAATAAGGACATAAATGATTTATGAATGGGTTTACTAGAGTTGAAATAAGTTACCAGTGAGAGACATGCACATGTGCGTGCAGATACACACGCCCCCACCCCCTGAGAAAACATGTCACAGTCTTAAAAAATAAAATGGCAATAAATTCTTGGTTGTGCAACAAATAGTAAATGCGATCAAAGTCCTTATTAGTTTTAAGTATGTATGGGAAGTTTAGATCACATTTAACCAGCAGAAAATGTGATCCAATGCATGGAAATATACAGCTCTACAGCAAAAGCGAATCATACTGCAGAAACATTTTATAGCGTGTAAATGCCCAAATAAGAAATACAGTGTTTGCGGACCAAAATAGGTGTCCTAAGCTACATACATTTTGAGGCCCAGCAGATTATTAGCTTATGAGCAGTATTTCAACTTAAAACCAGGAGCATTCCAAAATCTGTTTTACAGAAGTGGCAGGTGTGACACATTCATGTCTGTAAGTGTTCTAGAAAAAACTGACTATTGTTGCATTTAACTTGAACATCTAAGTACTTGAGGTGATCAAATACTTGGGAATGTATGTATTATTACTTACAGATTCAAATTCGTCATAAAGTCAGAAGGCGCTAGGAAACAAAATTGACATTTGTACTTAGAACTACTTTGAAAAATGTATCATTTCATGAAATTGTGCTTTATTTGATGGAATCCTTAGATATGAACAAATAGCATTGAACAGATTCTTCAACATGTCAGAGGAAACCAAAATTCAAGATTATAATACCTTTGGTAAAATAAGTGTCCTGGGTTCAGCAATAGTAATTTTTTTCCTTCTTAGTAGTTGGTGCAATGCTGTTCTTATCTCAGCCCATGGGATACACATTCTTCTGATTCTTCTCTCTGTTAGTCCGGGGGGTGGGGTGGGGTGGGTAGGGGAGGAGAAGGAAGGGAACAGTGAACAAGAGGCTGCATGGTTCCGAGTTACTGGCAGGGCTTAAAGAGCTAAGTAATTTTTACTTTATTTTAGTGGTTAGTCCCTTCAAGTAATCTGGACTGAATGTTTGTATTTTGTTACTGACTGTTTGCTAATAATAAATACAGCATCTGAACTTACATCAGTTCAGTATTCTAGTCTGTATTGTTATCAGAAGTAGCTAAACAAGATTTTAATTTGAAATGCATTGAAATAAATTAATTTCTCAAAGACACATAATTAACTGGCAGTCAGTGACCTGTACACTGCAGATCAGTATCAGCAGTATATCAAATAAACAGCAGTATGAGACACAAAATGCTAATTTACATTAGTCTGAACATCTCTCCGTAACTAACCCCCAGAAATTACCTTCCTGCTCTCCCTGAGTTACGTGCATGTTTCACTCAAATGCCAAGTGGGTGATGCACACAGATGTGTCCACACACAGAAGTTGCTGTGTCTGACCTTGGAAGGGGTTTATGTCCACTGTGGGGACCATGCTCTGTTACCTACTCTGTCTCCCCTCCAGTACAAATCTCCATGATTCCTCTGTGCTTTTTAATCTTGTGTTTTCTTAGTCTTAAAAACATCATTGTAATTCCATGGCTACACTTTAATCCAGCCAGTGGGCATCATCTCTTCAGCATCATCATTTTTGGTCAAATGCATCCTTATGCAGTTTTGGGTGTTCCAACTCCACATACTGGTTACATTGATACTCCCATCTTGATAGTTGCAATTATCCAACTTCTTTCACCAAAGATGGGCCACGCAAGTATCTCCACAATATTTTTTTTTAATGAAACTAAAAAAGCAATGATATCTTTGTAATTTTCAGGGCTCAAATTTACTTCCTAAGTCATATAGTATAATTTCTCCATAATTATTTATTCTAAAGCAGTTATAGGCAAAATCTGTGCTGGAACTGGCCCTGTCACTACATAAATCTCAACAGCCAGCAGTTTCCTTCTGTATTCAAGATGCCTGGAATATCTGCAAGAGTATTTTTATCTTCCATCTGCTCACATAGTTTCATTTTCTGAACTAAGATTTCGGGCCATTTGGAAGGTAATTGCTAGTGGATCTTAAGATCTTTGGAGTCGTGGTGCTTTTAAAACTTTATAGCATGATCAAAAGAAAATCTTCTGGGTTTAGTACTGGATTTAACAAAATAGACATAGGAGATGGCTGGAACTACGGGGCAGTCAAACTGTAATTTCTATTTGCATTTTTAGATTAAAAGCAGAAAACTAGAAAGCATTTAGCAGATAAAGACAAATACTGGTAATCTGAGTATTATATTTGGTGTCATCATCTTATAGAATAGTATGTTCTGAGAAAAAAAAAATCAGTATATATGCAAAATTACTGGAAATGATACTTGTATATTATACTGACTTCTGCTTACCCTAATTATGTTTTCATGATTACAGTCTAACTCTGTGCAGAGGAAGAAATATCAGGGAGTAGGCAATTTCATTACTCTACCTCAAAAGTCACTGCTGTACTCAGAAATCCAATAGCATAATACAAATTGTGTTCAGAGGAAAAAGCTAATTCTTCACCCCAGAGTAGATGTGCAAACCTCTGCTCTGGAGAAGAATACTGAGCTAAAGGTAAGTTCTGATGAGGACACTGGAAAGTAAAAATAAAGCAAATGGAAGAAAAAAATGCAAAATGCTATAAGAATTTCTATAAAGTAAATGATTTAAGCTAGTTCTTTTTTTTTTATATAGTTATATGAAAGATATCTTTTTGGTTTTTTAGTTTATCATAGGATATCAGTTGTCAAAATGAACAGATGGTTTTTAAATTTTTTTTGAATATTCACTAACCCTAGAGCATAGCTGTATTTCAAGACAAACCGCCAAATCACATAATTTGTGAAAAATAAGTGTAAATAAAGCTTAAACATAAATCTTATGTTTAAATAGCATTCTTTAATTACATGAGTTTGTACTGGTTTTGGCTGGGATAGAGTTAATTTTCTTCATCGTAGCTTGTACTTCACTGTTTTGGATTGGTGATCAAGACAGTGTTCATAACACAGGGATGTTTAAGTTATTCCTAAGAAGTGCTTACACAGAGTCAAGTCAAATATAGAAGAAATTAAAATAATATATTTTTCATTTTCTATAGAAAATATTTTCTCCAGTCAGCTAGCTTCCTATTTAGAGAAAGAAAAGAAAAGCCTCATACATGCATAAAAATACTGGAAATAGTTTAACAAGTTTTTATCTGAAGATTTAACGTTTAATGGTAGCATATCAGTGATATTTTTTGAAGGAGCAGCTGAAGTGAAAGAATCCAATATCTCTTTGAACAGTCTGTTATACTTCTTAATATTCCTATAATAATTTCGATAATTATTTTCTTCTTTTGGAAGCTTCTTTTTATGGGCTGCAACTGCGGTTTAAAAGTTAGGCAAATTCCTTAGAATTTTTTTCTTCATTTAGAAAAGCTATTAAATTATATTTGATTAGCTACCATAGAAATGTGGACTAAGTATGTGATACATGGGTTTCTAAGGACACATTGTGTTTTGTTTTATAGAGCTGAGGACTCCTGCTGAACTATTGTTTGATTTTTCTAAAAGAGGAAGCAGAAAGTTTAATAATATTTAGCTTCATGTGTACACGAGTTTTTGAAAGATGGATGTTATATATACTGATTTATTTATCAGCAAATTTGTTTATTACAGAAAAATTTATAAGAGCAGAAAGTGTTGAAAAACTTCAAAAGCATAGTTAAAATCCTAGTTTTAAGTAATACATAGGAATATTGTGGTGCATGAAAATTTTCAGCTATCAATAGTCAGATGCTCTTGCACTCTCCCACTGCCACTGAAAGACAAGGACAACAATTGCACTGTCAGAGTAGCTTAGATTAGAATTCACACAATGCCAAACTTCTATGATTCATCCATGTCTAGTGCTCTGAAGCTATTACTCATCTCTCCTTACATTAGATGATTGTCATTTAGACTTTTAATCCTCTACTTCTAATCCTGTCATCTAGTATCCTTTTTTAATCAATGACAAAGACTTTAAACAATGGCAAAGACAGTAAATCATACGGACCTTTTTCAGAAGTGTGTTTTATAATCATTGATTTATCCTTTGAGAGTGTATCCTCTTCCTCCCCCCATTACTATAAAAAGCAATCTACGGTGGTTAGTCTAAAACACTGACTTCGATGACTGAAGTTACGTGAGGTGAATCCTCCTTTCCCACACATGTAGGTATGCTATGGGTTCAGCAGCAGCAGTAATTTTTTCTTTTTTCGTAGTAGCTGGTGCAGCACTGTGGTTTTGATTTTTTGGCTTGGGAGCAGCACTGATAATGCCAGTGTTTATAGTTATAGCTTAGAATGTTTAGGCTGGCAGAGAACTTTGAGCCTCATGCTCTACCAAGGAGGAGGAGAAGTTGGGAGGAAGCCGGGAGGAAGCACACACAAGGCACTGGCCCAAACTGACCAAAGAGGTGCTCCATACCACAGCCGTTATTTTACCGACTATTTTGTCTGGTCCCTGAGAGTTAAGCAGGGTTGGGTGTGCACCTTGTCTGTGAGTAGACTATGATGCAGCATGGCCGAGAGATTTTCCCCAAGGCTGGACAGTCATGAATGGCAGGGTGTGTGGAACAGCATGGGTGAGAATATAGTCCACTGGGCCCCTCCAGTGCTTTGGAAGCATCGGAGATGGAAAGCAGCTGCATGGAACCCGCAAAGACAAGCTACAGAAACTGCTGGAGGGGAGGGTGAATTATTTTGAGCTTGGTGGGCCCATGACATTTCAGACCACCAGGGCAAAAGATGCAACATACAGATGGATTCATGATCGAGGGGTGGACTCAACAATGGACACTATTGCCCAGGTTATTCATAAGTGTGAACACTGCACACAGCCTCTCCTGCTCTGAAAGACTTACAAAAGTTGGAGACATCACAGGCTGGATGGACTCATCAGCTTTATAGGGATTGGTCCATGCACTGAAGGATGATCTCTCTCCCTCTGTGTGTGTGTATGTATATATATACATGTGATGGTATATTGAAAATGTGGGATCTGAGCATGACATGCATGGTATGGAATAAGGTGTGGATACTGTCATGGGTTCAGCAGCAGAAGTCATTTTTCCTTTTTCATAGTAGCTGGTGCAGCACTGTGTTTTTTATTTTCGGCTTGGGAACAGTGCTGATGCCACCAGTGTTTATAGTTATGGCTTAGAATGTTTTGGCTGGCAGAGAAATTTCTGAGCCTCAAGCTCTGGCAGGGAGGAGGGAAAGTTGGGAGGAAGCCGGGAGGAAGCAGAGACAGGGCATTTGACTCAGACTGACCAAAGAGGCATTCCATAACACAGCACGTCATGCCCAGAATGTAGAAACAGAGAACAGAGACCCGGAAGGGTGGGGGGTGCACTGTGTGGTCAGACTTGGTATGAGGTGATGGGGGTGCACTGCTATGTCGGGCTAGGGGGTGAGCTGTTGCATTCTTTCCTTGTATTTGCCTTGCAATTTTTATTACTGGTGGTGGAGTAGTGATTTGTGTTATACCTTAGTTACTAAACTGTTCTTATCTCAACCTGTGGGAGCTGCATTCTTTTGATTCTCTTTCCCTTTCTCCGAGACTGGGGAAGAAGGAAGGGGGAAGAGAGTGAGAACTGTTTGAGGGCCTTAAACCATGTCAAGGCACAATTCAGGGGGATTTGTGGAACATAAGAGGTATGTGTCAACAGTGCAAGCAGGAGTGTAGAAACTTATGCCTGAGATTTATGCAATACAAACCAATTTTTCCATGAATATCGAGGCCAGAGGTAGCTAGCTTTAGGAAGATGATGAATAGCCTTGTAATGCTTTCTCTGCATACAATTTATGTGCACACAATTACTCATTACCTAGCTGGGTATGGTAAATGATTGGGAGCAGACAAACAGGCTAAGAATCATTATAGTCACTTAATTGTCTCTGCTGTCCTGTGATTGTCCATCATTAGGTAAGAAAGTGTTAACCTTAATTGCCCCTCCACAATCACACAGTTGATCATGAAACTGGGACTTGGGACATAGAGAGATGAGCCTTATAAAACTGAGCTGTAAATTACAGCTTCATGGACAATCAAGTATGCATCTTTGAAAAGCTATTGGCTGATGTTGTAAGGCTTTCACTACAGAGCAACAGAAATTATTCTCCTCATTCCCCTGATATGACATTTTCCCCTGTGATTTGCAGAGGATGTTACTTACTTTATTATCTTTCTGCCTGAACTGGCACTATCTGGAGAATGGTGTGATGAGAAGCATATCTCTAGAAACATATCTGTGCCTTCACTAGTCAATGCAGGTCACTGGATGGCCATCATCACAGTAGATGTACCTGGGATCTACATGGTGATACAGTGGCCGGCTTTCTTCTCCTGGTTGTTCTTATCAGGGGTTGCTCTATTGACAGCAGGTAGCACTGTTCTTCAGCAAGTTCTGTGTATGTCTTGGAGGTTAAGTAGAAATACAGTATTAGCCACAGTTAGTTCCAACTGCATACCATTAATTCATAGAATCATAGAATACATAGGGTTGGAAAGGACCTCAAGATCATCTAGTTCCAACACCTCTGCCATGGGCAGGGACACCTCCCACTAAACCATGTCAACCAAGGCTATGTCCAACCTCGCCTTGAACACCGCCAGTGATGGAGCATTCACAACTTCCCTGGGCAACATATTCCAGTGCCTCACCACCCGCAAACTAAAGAATTTCTTCCTCAG
>JASSUY010010757.1:0-17952 GCA_032466535.1 Forpus xanthops
ACAAACTCTCGCCAAAACTCCTACTCTCGCGAGAACTTCCCCCTCCCTGCCCCCGGAGCGCGCGTGCGCGGGCCCGTGAGACACGAGCGGGCCGAGGGGAGGAGGGAAGGGGGCGGCGCGCGCCGCCCACCCCGCGCCTGGGCTCTCCCCTCAGACACAACAGCCGAGGCGTGGGAACCGCGCCGCTCTCGCGAGAGCAGCGCGCCGCCGGCCGGCGGGCAGAGCGGTGAGAGCGGCAGCTCTCGCGAGATCAGAGCGCGTGGGGCGGGGTGGAAGGACGAGAGGCTGAGGGATTCCCTCTGCCCGCTCGCGCGGCTCGTTCGGCTCCGCTGGAGGGGAGGGGCGTGGAGAAACCGTTCGGGGCGGGGGGGGAGCGACACTCAGAGGTGAATGACAGCCCGCGGGGTCGCCCCAGTGCCTGCGGGGGGAACTCGGCGGTGGCCCCTCCGCCCCCCACCCCGCCGGAAGCGCGTGTGGGGCCGCCCGCCTCGTGCTGCCTATGGGCCCGGCACATGCGCGGCCGGGTTGAGGGCTGGGGTTCCCTGGTGTAACCGCGCTGTGCTGACCGGCGGCGGGCTGTGCGGGGGAAACCGAGTTCTTTTTCCTAGTATGAAATCTGTCAGGAGTTTAAACGGGAACTTCTGTGGAAGTTTTGTCAGTGCCTGCTTAGGAGAATCGCTTGAGTCAAACAAACCCTCAAGCTGATAACCGTCGAGCAGCTTCGCTTCCCTGCCGTTGCAGTGGAGAAAGCCAGACAGCACCGACCAGAGGAAGCCTGCCGTGTTGTGTGTCTGGTGGCTCTGTCAGGCAGTACGGACTAAACACTTCCTATTTATCGAGGTTAAATAATTCGTACAGAACTCCATGTAGAAAACAGTGAGAAACTGAAAATAAATTGGTTTCCAAATAGCAAATAAAAATGATGGAGTAGGAGGCTGGGATGTGGAGGCATGGGCATTAGCACTAATGGATTTCTTACACTGAAATGTTCCATCATGTTTTTGAAAAATCAGTTCCAAACAAGAAGCCTATGCCAAAAGAAGCATTTGTTTAGCAAACACTAGTTGATGAGTCTGCTAAGACTTCAACCAATGCGGCAAACCTTATGGTGACCTCTCAGATCAACTGCTGAGGCACGGGAACAGAAGGCATCTAAAGATGTGCTCCCACATTTTTGACAGCAAACGAAGAAGAGCACCATCTTAGATTTAACAACATGATGTTTTCAGGGTGAGGGTCTGTCCATTAGAAGACTGTGTTGGAAAATTAATCCTTTTACATTAAAGATTCTGCCCTGTCTGTTCAACTTCCTCTCCGTCTGTAGTATAACATGTCAGTCCAGCTTCAAGCACAAATGCAATGTTGATTTAAAGTTCTGCTGAGATCCCAAAACCCACATAATTTTTATTATTGCACCTCTGCACCTCTGCTGTCTCCCAAATTAGAGAAAAAGATAACATTTCAGTAATCCCATAAATGTGATTTTGGGTTTCTCTCCCCCACACGTTCTCCACTGCTAATATTAATTCAATGAATAATGTCTCAGATGAGTAAAATCATGTTTTAAGAGATTACTTGGCAACAAAGTTTGCTGTAATTCTACTCACTGTACAAACAGCTATTGTTTGCTCTCATTAAGGGACTTTCCCCATCTTGATTTCCACCTCCTCATTAGGTTTGAAAGGACTTTGGTTGGCTCCCTCATAGGTGCAGTTCTCGGCAAAAGCACAATGCATACTGGAAATCCTCTGTATTGTTTGCAGATACCGGCTCATAATCTATTTGGAAATCTCTTCCAAAAACCATCTTTTTTTTTTCTTTTTTTTTTTTTTTTCCCTCCCAAGGCTAAAGAATGATCTCAGCTCGTGCTCGCTTCATTCCATTAAGAATGGTTTCTGGATATTTGCCATGGACTGTCTCTAGATGGTCATTTGATGGGGCCCCTCTTTCAGTGTGTTTTGAATCAAACTGGAAAATCTAAAAATATAGCACACAATAATCTGCAGTGTCTAGACTTTTAATATTTTACAAAGAAGGCATTTTGATAATGAGATTAATTGGGTACTGAGCAGGTATATTATTTTAAAGAATTAATAGATAAACTATTGTAGTCTTTTCTGTCACCAGCAGAAGTACATTATAAAGCAAATAACCACTGATTTATTTTTTTTTTTCTTTTTGATGATAAACAGTCTGTAGTTCAAAAGGCCAGGAATACTATTCAAACCAAAAACAATAGCCTGAAATTGTATGAGTAGCCAGTGGAAGGAAAGATAATAAAACCACAGAGGGTTTTTTTTAATATTGTTCATGCATTAATTTTTCTTCTTGCTGCTATGTTTGTATTTCACATAGTAAAGTATGAGCAATTCCTGTTGACTTTATTGGAAACTGAAAGCATCTGGTACCCTGGGGAGCTAAGCCCTGCTTTTTTGTCTGTAATGAATGCAAACACTTCCAGAGCTGGAAAACACATTTAAATACAAGGTTTGCTCCTTTTAAAATGTGTTTGCTATGCAAATTGGTAGTTTGATCTTTGATGTAAGCCCTGCTGAGGTTGGTGGAAGGGTTCTGAATCAGGCCCGTCACTTCAGAGATGGTTTGGAGACACATAGCTTGGAAGCACCTTTGAAGGATATAATTTCAACAAGTTTTGGGCTTCACTCTTCCCGGCAGACGCCTTGCTGGGTGGCTCCAGCAGGGTGCTCAGAATCATTAGCTGCCTTCAAAAATGGAAGGCTGTTAAAGAAGGAAATCCAGTTTACTCCCACTCATAAACTGAGGGACAGGATCACCTCCCTCTTATTTGGATTCACCAACACATGCAGATGTGGACAGAGCCAGGTCTGCGCATCTGTCTTCTAAGGATCTTACTTTGAGTGGAAAGAAGAGAAAAGACAGGGACCCTGGCAAGAGCCAACAGTCAGTAGGGATCAGGCCCTTCGTGTGGACAAGGAGAAGTTTTGTCCTGGAGTTTTGTCTTGCCAGCGGTACTGAAGGAGTTGCTGGCCAGCAATGTTTGAGCAACTCTAGAGCAGAACTCTACAGCAGAAGGGCAGATAGGAGAAGGAGCACTGGGTGCAAGGTGTGATCACTGGGCAGAAGATTTCAACACCTTGTTCAACCAGTCCAGACCAAACTTTCTCCAGCTCAGCCTCAGCTCTGGGCTTTCCCTAAGCTCATTCCTTTGGGCACAGCATTAACTAGTTTGCTGGCTGGCTCCTTGTTTGGCAGCTGTCTCCTGCCTCGCTGGCTTGGAGGAAAATGGGAAGACAACAGACCTGCACCCATTTGTGTAGGAGCACCCTGTCTCTTTTATGTGCATAGCACAGCCATGTAAGAGACACACAAGGTGACCAAGAGTACCCTTCTCATTTGAGTCTGTCTTCTTATAAAAAAACAATTCATATTGTGTCTTGTAAAATCCTATTTATAAAATCCAGTGACTTCAAACAGCATTGTAAATAGTGGAACCACAGTTACCTGAATCCTCACTGTAAGCAGCAGGTTTATCTTGAGATGTTGCAGTTTGTATTTGGTGCTGTAAATCACACATTCTAGTTGTAGGCACTGTGATACAAGCCTGCTGGAATTTTATAAGCACAGGATGTACAATGTGGTTTAACCGCGTGTCTAGGAAAGAAAATAAACAGGCAGTTGCCCACAGAACATACCTTACATCTGAACTGTGGTGTGCATGCCAACAAAAGTTATCGCTTAAGCTGCTAGCTGGGCAGCTCAATGTTAGAAGTGCCTCTGCTGTTTGAAATGGATGCTGTTGTTCAACATAGCTCAGAGGATTTGCAATGTTGTCTTGAGGATGATAGGAAAAAAGGATGGGCTAGTTAGCAGTCTGCAGCAGGAGTGCTGTTCAGTAGATTTTGCTTGTGTGTCATTACCTCAGAGAGGATGGTAGCACAAAAGGAAGGTCTTAACCTGTATCGTAATGCTGGTTAAGGTATAAGTATGCCTTAGTATGGTAGTTCCCAAAAGGTACAGTCGGGCTTGACCCTCACTGGTGTTGCCTCGCAAATAAGTACTGTCCCATCACAGAGCATTTTTTTAATGTAAAGGCGAGATGCAATAAGTGAGTATAGCAAACAATAGGAAGGAAGAGGAGGAGGGAAGATGAGGTTAACAGTAATAACATCATGTGGTTATGTAGGTTAGCAGTGTGAACAGGTTAATGACTGACTTCTGTAACCTCTTATTTTTAAATACTTTTCTAAAACACACTGTTAAGACAATTTTTGCTCCTCACCCTACCCCATAAAAGTACCTGTACTTATTTCCCATTAGCTGAAGGTCTTTTTCTGTTTATGCGTATTTTGCATCTCTCTTCTTAGTTTTACTGGGCTCTTCAGAGCCTATCTCTGAACTTCTCTTGCACAGTGCTCCTTCTCTTACGCATATGTTGCCTGCCCACCAGTTGCAGGGTGCCGCTGCTGGTGCCACCAGACTTCATAGAATCAGCTGGAGGATAGAATGTTGGCAGAGTTGGCAGATCCTGCCCACCACCACCAGGCACCTCCAGCCCTGCATTCTCAGCTACAGGCACCAGCAGAGCGGAGGCTCACTGGGACACACTTTGGTGCTGCCAGGAGCATGGCCCTTGTACGGCTCTGACCTTGTGCCATGCTCAGTGTGTGTACCCACCAAACCAGTTCTGAGATTAACCCAAGATTACAGAGTCATTACTGACAGGGAGTGCAGCTGGAGAAACTGTAAAAATCTCCCTAGTTCCAAAATGTGCTAGAGGAAATACAACTCCTTTTCAGTCTGTCTGCTTCTGGTAGGACTGACTTTGAGCAGCGTGTGCCAAGGGAAATGAGTTGCATCCACTGAAATCAAGAGGACAGGAAAGATTTAACGAGTCAGACCGTGAATTATCGCAAATAATGAACAAAGCAAAAGGAAGATTTAAAGGTTACGCTATGGCTCCAGGTGTTGTATTTATTTTATTCATACATTAATACAAATTGAATTTGCAATGCTACAGTTCTGAATCAATATGAAAACATGTCTTTATGCAGAAAAACTTTTTAACCAGAGGTGCAGTTGCAGTTCTATTATTTTCATGGCATATATTAGCTTATCATCTAAACTGCCAGAGACATCTCACACCCAAGACTGTAATTCAGTGACTGATTTTTTCAGCTAGTCTGCTCTCCTGTTCATGAGGCTCTTTAAGAAAATGTATGCTGACATGCTTCACCTTTACCTGCAGGTAAATTGTGTTTTTGGAAAAGCCCTAGAAAAATGAAATTCATTTGGTTCGACAAAACATGAGAGAAACCCACACTCTTGATTATACACATTTTTCTGCTGGATACAGTGCTTTAGGGAATTTCAGACTAACTAGCAAGGTACAAAAAGAGCTCAGCAGCCTACTCTAAAAGAAAACCACAGACTGCACAGAACCCCTTGATAAAACCGCCACTAAAAATCTATTTGACATTATAAACCAGCCCATTTTGCTATGTCCTAAGGAAGTCTAGGTCCCAGTCATAACCACACACTATGTCAAATGGGAGGAAGCATAGACAGAAATCTTAACCTATAATTCTGCATAGAAATATGTGCACACAGGAATTTTCCTAATTATGGCAACAGAGGAGTTAGGAAACTAATTGCTTCACGATGAGTATAAAGCTAGGTACTGCATAAACTATTTAGAGAATTTAGTGATGGTTAAGTCTTGTGCTGGTCCTGTATGAAGAAGTTAAAACTATTTTTGTGTGTTTAGTGCATTACAGAGACTGTCTATGACCTCAGGCTATGAAGTTAATACTTGGTTTGGGGCTGTTTCTTTATTTAAAACATTGATGAAGTTATACATTCCTGAAACAGTATTTTTCAAAGCAGTCAAGCCATGGTCAAAGAACACATAATCCTAGAAAATAATCTTGTAATACTGCCGTGTTGGTATCTATTTGGATGATTTCTTTTGTCCAGAACAGTTCCACAAATTCTAGTTGTTGTGGACTTAGTCTAACTCTCATTTTGAACCTCTGCTGTTCTGTAGCTCATTTCTGTAATCCTCATCCCCAAAAAAAGAAAGACTATTTCAGGCAGAAATTGATGAAAATAAATTCTGTACAAATTGCCTAAGAATATGTCCTTGCTCAGATCCAGGGTGGCTGACACTTGTGAGTAGAATAATCCTTTGAATTTTTTCCTTTTAGGGCATTGCACGTGACCTTTTAATGTCACTAAAGTGCATTAGTGCTTGGATATCATATTGATGAGCTTTGTATAAATGAATGGTTGAACAGATAAGTCATAACTAAGGTAATGAGCTTATAGCTGTTATGGAGGTAACTGAAGATATGTCAGGGATGCTAATTAATTAAAGAATTCCTATATAATTTCATTTATTGTCAGTCTTGGTTCAGAATTTACTCTCTCTTCTTTAATCTTAACAAGTGGTGTTTCATTTTTAATGTTCCAGACAGCAGGGTTTTTTTTTTCTAGAAATCCAGCTATCTAGCCATTCTTATTACTCATGGCTTCATTATCTGTTTGTTTTTCTGCTCATTACTGGCACTGACCTTGCCAGGAGATAAGCACATGCATAATTTTACTCATGCAATTAGACTCATTAAAGCTAATGGGATTAGTCAAGAAAGTAAAGCTACTTTTGCTTAAGTGTTTGTTATTTGAGGTGGTGTGACTAGAAACAACATCAGGAAAGTCTGGAAGGAATTCCAACTGAATGCTGATTTTCATTATAAGTCATATAAAGAGAAATTCAATCATTTCTCCTTTGGCCCACCTCAATGGGTGATGAGCCCAAGGTGGTTTCACACTGGAGGTGAACAAGGATATTCTAACATTGTTTTTTCTTAAGAAGATGGGGCCTTGTCAAACTGAAGCTGGTCTCAGCAAACTCGGTGAGGTCATTTCTCAAGTCTAGGATGAATAAAATGAAAGGTAATGCACATCTCAGCCAATGGCCCAGCAGCAGAGGCTGACTGTAACGTTATAGCAGTGTCACGGTGCTGCAACCTGGGAGACTTCAGGTCTCCCTGGAATATTTCATTAATGTGGGGAGTGTGAGAGGGGCAAACTCAGGTCAGGTTTCCCCTGCACAGAAAGGAGATTGCTCTGAATGAAGCAATGTAAAGGTGTCTGCTGTCTCGGGAGAACAGGCTAGCAGTTTGGATGTGGGATTGTAGATTGAGGGTCTTGTGTGTGAAATCCTCAAGTGGTGTTTATGCTGATATGGAGTGAGGGAAAAGCCTAAAGAGGTTTTGTGGAAAAAGAAATGCATTTCCTTGCCATTATTCCTGCTCTACCTTTGTTCCTCATTTCGAGCACTGCGAGTCTGCCTTTCTTTGACCTGCTGGCTGAAAGCCTCGCAGAAGCATTATAGCAGCTAGAAATACAATGTTCAGAGCGCAGCTGGTTATCAGCCCCTTTCTTTCATAGCTGTCTCAGCTAGGGCTGGGAGAGAAGGGGCAGGGAGCAGTTACTCCATCCATTCCAAGGAAGTTCCCTTCTGTACTGTCAGGACAATTTAATGGCAATTGGTAACATAGGCCAAACATACAGTGGACGATTATTAACTGCAACACAAAATAATTTGTCATTTTTGACCTCTGATGAGTTACCCCATATACAATGACTTACAAAGAATCTGGCCTCTCACTTACAAAATCAAACACCAACTGCTCTGCTATAATTCTGAAGCAATAAATCTCCTATGTCCTTGGAAAAAAACCCATCACTTGTGGACTTTCACCCATTTTATACCTTCCTGCCAAAGAAACACTTGGTTTTGCCCCTGATAAAAACAAATACAAATGACAATGAAAACTTACTAAAGCTATAGTAAAGGCTCTTTGTAGTCTAAACATTAAATTTCTTAGATAATACTGATTCCTGTACCCTGGCTTTTTCTGGATAGAGGTTAAAAAACAGCAAATCCACCACTGTCGAATGTAACATTGTTGTGGTGTATTTTTAACTATTACTCATTTTTTTCTAGGAAAGCAACTGGTCTGTGCCCCAACACACACAATTTTATTAACATTGGGAAGATCCATGTGATGTTCATATAGTGTTTAATCTCGATGAAATCTCAGCACCCAAGGTTTTCTGATTAATGGCAGAGGAGGAAGACTGGAGTGACAGTTAGGGTTTCACCAGCTCGGACTGTATTTACAGCTGTTGCTGCTCAGGGGAGGGAAACGCAGGGTCTGGCTGTCTATTCCAGACAAAAAGAAATGGCACATGCTATTACTTCCAGATCATTGCAGTCCCTGCACCACCATCTGCTGGGGGTCAGAGCAGTTGTCCGGGTCGGCGTCAGTCATGCACAAACTCAATGCCTTCCACTGAGCTGCACCCAGCAGTACATATTTACAAGAACAATAAAGCGAACCTGCTCCCTGGCCACAGGCACCACAATGCTCCGTCACATTGGGAACAAAGGAGCACAACGAAAGTTGATATGCATTACAAAAGAGATTCTCAGGGATCACAGCTTTGTGATTTCAGGCCATAACACAAATTGAAGGGAAGAAAAACTGTCACCAATAAGACCAAACCTAGAGATCAGTGTATTTGTAATTGGGGTAGCATTGCTAAAAGGGTGCCTGGGTCTCTGTGTTTCCTCTTCTCCTATTTGCAGAGTACTCTCTACAAGATAGTTAAATGGGGAAGGCTCAGACTATTAATGTTAAACACTTGGATATACTGTTCTGTAACAGCAGCACGATGATCTCCGCCACTTACCTCAGCTTGTGTGAGCATTGTCTCTTTTTACAGGGCTCATGCCATGTGCTGGAGTGAGGTGCAGAGAGCCCTGACTGACATAAACTGAACAGTTCCCGGAAACAGGATGAGTACAACTGTGTCACTGTGATGTTGTAACCAAATGAGCAGTTTTAGCATCTCTTCATCCCAAACAACAGCTAGTGAGTAATTAACTTCTTCTGCTAAAACCAGCCCCTTCAACACCTCCAATGTTGACACATCAGGCATTGCTGCAGGGTACTGCAAACCTTCCACTAGTGCTGTCCTGCACTCTTGGCTGAACATGCACACACAGCCATAACACCTTCCATGCCTAGAACTGGAGGTGACTCTCCTTACTGTACATTAAGGCACAGAGGTAAAGTGCAAGTTTTCTTTTGGATCTGGGTTAGCCTCCTGCAGGGCTAAGTCCAGTGTTTTAGTGCTGCATCAAAATGGAACCAGGGGAGCAATGGAGCTCAGTGGAGAGATATCTGCATTACATGAGACAAGCTCAGTAGTATTCAACTGAGTTTATTAGTTTTGTCTCAGCATCAGCACTATTAAAACAGGCAGCAGTGCTAGTATGGGGTGAGGGAAACGGGTAGTAGCCCTGGAAAGCTGTGAAAAGGGCAGGTGGAGCTGGACCCAGAACATTTTTACGGGAGGCTCACTGCCAAATAGCTAGAAGCCATGTGTACTGGCAAAAACACATGAAGGACTGCTGTACTCCCTGCCTCACATAGCTGCAGTGTCTGTCACAGCCCTTCTGCATACATAATCTTCACATACATAATCTTTGACATTTCATCTGATAATTAGTGGGTTTGACACAAGCAAACCCAATCTTGTTAGGTCCTACTCTCAGTTGCTTTTTACTAAGCTCCACTCTGGGCTTTTTTGCATAAAGCCTCTCCAGTCCATGTAATCTTTGACAGTTTTCTTGGGTACTTTGCCTGAAACATAATACGGAAGAAGAGACCTCCAGGTAGCTGCACCCACATGCCTTCCTGGCTCCACCTCCCTGGCCTTGCTGGCACCGGGACACAGCAGCAGCCGGAGCCGCAGAGCTGGTTTTGGAGCCTGCGGAGGCACGTAAAGCAGCCTTTGCGTGTTCCCTTGGAAGACATCACCAGGCTCAGTTAGGTATTTGTACTTGGAGGGCATTAGCCCTGAGCATTCAGCACAGACCTGATCTACACAGGTTTGTACTGCAATTAGGCAGCCTTTCAGTGCCAGATCAGAGCTAAAAGGATTTTTAACAGTCAAGTGTTGTGGAACTGAGTTTGCAGCAAAAAGTTGCAGAAGAGTACTCAGTGTGTAGTTTAGATACATATTAAAATGTATGTGAAGTGTAAATCACTTGATGTTTCTAATTTAGGGGAGGGGAAGGCAGGCTATGGGAAGCTGGCAGAGTGGCTCTGTCAGGACACTAGTAGTAAAATGAAAGTATGAAGATCCTTTAACCCCTAGGTAATTGATGTAAATCTGCCCTCAAACACGTAGGGACTAGAAGTTATTCCCAATATCATTCCAAGAGAAGTGGTGTGTTGTGGTGTATCTCTAGTCCATAATAGACACGTGCTACATTGTGAAAGTCATCCCTTTTGGTGCTTGCACTTGTGTTTGAGGCTTTATTCTGGCAGCAAGTGACTAGATTAGCAGGGGGAATAGGCTGGGTTTCTCAGTTATCTTTCTGGTCACAGTTCAGACATAGAATTCAAATGATGCTGGGGTAATTTAGGACTGCTTTCATGTGTTCTGCAGATAAATAAAGGACTTCTGTATTCAGGAGATATTTTACAAGTCCTATGTTCACTCACAAAAGTAAAGCACAAGAATAGATACATTCTGCCTAATAAAATTACTTCTCCTGATAAAAATAAAGCTTTTACTGC
The DNA here is from genome assembly GCA_032466535.1 of Forpus xanthops. Classification (NCBI taxonomy): domain Eukaryota; kingdom Metazoa; phylum Chordata; class Aves; order Psittaciformes; family Psittacidae; genus Forpus; species Forpus xanthops. Next base: position 10,638 of record JASSUY010010757.1, read on the forward strand.
ACGAGCAGTTGAGCAACTATATTGTTCAGTTGTCGTTCCATGGTATGTTCCTGATAAGGCGTGCTCTTATTGATGGAATACTCCCTCCTCATCAACCATAGTCTGTCATTCTTAAAACAAATGGTACCCTGGATAAACTGTATTCTTCAGCTTTGTAAGTCTGTCATTTTGTGAACAAATTGCCTAGTTGAAATGAATTTTTATAGTGTTTGGACCAGTTAGGCATAAAGCTTAGGAGTCTAAAGCTGAAACCGCACGACATTCAGAGGCTGAACTGGAAACTTTTTGTTTCGGTACTTAGGTGGGGGAGATGGGAGATGAGCTGTTGGGAAAACCTAGACCAGAATAACAGTTTTACTTTTTATAATGCCTCTTTACTTCATCACCATCACCCTTTGTCTCTGGGGCTGTAGATCTGTTTTTGCAAAGACCAGTTCTGTGAGTTACCGGATCTCTGTGGAGTACGAATTCAGTCTACATCAGGCACAATGAAATACATGTTGCATCAGACAGAGCACATAATGCATACACATGTTGGCTGTTTATGCCAGCTTTATTCTTTATGCTGCCTGAATGACAACCATGGGAGAAAAAGTCATATTTGATCAACCCCAAATTGCACAGAGGCAAGGTTTTACCTTTTGAACAAATTTGAGCTATTACCTTAAGCTGTACCAGTTGAGCACATTGCATCAAGAGGTGGTGACATTTCTGATCTGGGATTAACCGCTGTAACTTCAGATTTACTGCCTGGTTGAGGAGCCTTGGCCTGATTTTTACCCCTAAACCACTTATATGCAGTTTCTTAATGTATCTAGCTTGAACTCATTTACAGATGTACTAACCAATCTTCTTCCAAGTATTTTCTATGAATTGCTTCTGCAGTAACATCTGTCAGTTTCTAATGCCAGATAAATGACCATTTGGAAATAATGGATTCATAAAATACAATTATGTAGCTTTATGAAAGCAATATTTTAGTGATTTGCTGCTGGCTTAGGGCACATGTATGATTAGTGTGGACTTCTGTTGCTTTTGTCCTCCATCCCTTTTTACTGCTTCCTCTGCCCACTTACAGCATTGTATTTTTGTCCCTTGAATTTGCCAGATTAAATAAGTCTTTGCAGTGGTGTTTCCTAAGCATATAATGCAGGAGGTTCCCCAAGCATACTGAAGATGCTTGAAACTTCAGGAGGGAGAAAAAGATATTTGGAACTTTTAATATAAAAATATATTTGTTCCCATTGTTTATGGTGTTATTTTTCATTATTATAGAAATCGTTTGAAAGGACTAGTGAGTGTTGTTTTGATTTAATAAGCTTTTGTTTTGTCCTTTTGTGTTGGACACACAAGAGTACCTGACATTACTCTGTTCTATGTGCACCTTTTAAACCATTGCACTGTTAATGGCTGAGCAGCTCATCACTGAGCAACACAACTGTGCTTGCTCAGCTTAAATACTGCTACAAAAGTAGCACAAGAGAAAAATGGTGTCTTTAAGGTCCTCTTTCTTAATCTCTAACTAAGCTGGAGTAGTGGACTAGAAAGAGATGTGTCAGAGAGGGAAATCACAGAAATGAAGGAAAAAGTAGAAGCGCAAAGGGAGAGACTGTTGCTTCAGTAAATATAGAGAGGGATGGCTGAGCAGACAGCATCAAATTGCTCCCAATCTCTGTTCTGGCACTTGCGGGTCTATTGAAAATAGGCCAGAAGGACATGCTGAATTTGTTGTTCCCGTGTGCCAGCCTTTTCTGCAGCAGCGAGAGAAACCAATCAGTGCTGCTTCAAAAGCAGCTGGAAACTGAGAAAACCCTGCTCCCCTGCTGCCTGGCAAGCAGCAGTACAGGGTCTTCTCAGTTTCCAGCTACTACAGAGGCTCCATTGACAAAATGTGTGCGGCATTTGAAGGAGCACAATGTGACAATGAAAGAACCTGAGGGAGACAAAACAGGGAAGGGGGAAAAAAGAGGGAAGGGGGAGAATTAAAATGGCAATGAGGGAGCAAGCCTATGGCAGGAGGACAAAAAATCAAAAGAAAAATATGCTAATCACTGCATAAGGGGTGATAAAAAGAAATCATCCTTGTCATATTTGACACCTCTGCACTGCTTTTTCAAAGAATGTAGTTGTAATAGCAAGACTCAAGGAAACAAGAGTTTACTAATATTTGCGTTCACTGCCTCTCTGAGATACAGAGATGCTTACTTTAGCCCCTACTTGAGCCCCTACTTTCACTAACACTTATGAAGTACTGGGTGACTGGAAGATTCCAGGTCCCACACCAGGGACCATGTGATGCTGTGAACAGGACAGTTCACATCCTCATCCTCTGTTCACATCCTGCCAGGAGGCAGGAGCCAGGAGGATGGTGTGTCTTACTGCTGTTCTGAACAACAGGGAGAAAACAAATGCTACCCGAAAGCAAGCCATGAACTGGTTAATTTTCTCCTTTCCCTTAAACTTCATTGCATCAGCTATGAGAGTACACAGGACAGGGGAAACTAGAGTATCACCTATAGCTCAGATCAAAGCAGCGTGGCTAGGATTTTTGCCCTTTACCACTATCTACTTGGCCATATGGTGGGAGTTCTGAGACAGACAACCAAGAGTTCAGGGTACCTCTTCATACCCCACTTGTGGTGCTAGTTTATGGTGAAGCATGGTCTGGAAAGGCAAGAGCTGAATTTTGCTACAAAACAGCTAAATTGGAAGGAGCTCCACAAATGTCCTCACATGGCTCATGGCCTTTTAGTCCAGAGGTCCAGCTCAAGCTACTTCAAATTGCAGTCTACTGAAACTTACACAGGGTGAACACAGGGTCTTCAGCACCAATAGTTTCACTCCAGATAGCAGCTTCTTTTGGGAATAGTGCAGTAAAGTAAACATGCAGAAGAGAATATTGCTTGGGAGAGAATGCTAACGTTTACAGATTTTCTGGGAATTCTTGGTACTTTCTGAAAGGTCAGCAATGTGCATTATAAAAGTTGAGATAGAAAAATAGAAATACTGTTGTTCATTTCAAGAGGCAATATCTGTCAGGAGCCAAGAAGGGAGTATACTATGTAACCTAAGTTGGGAGTGGGTGAGCTGAATTTACCTGCATTTGCCTTTCAGCACCTGGCTGTCATCATCTTAAACGTTCTTTCTAACCAAAGGAAGGCTCCTGTCCTGATGACTGGAGTTTTGAAGTTAATAAAGTCTTCTTAAAAAAATCCCAGTTATCATTCAGGTTTAAAATAAAATGCTTCCATGTGCTCTGTTAGGTTGGCAGTTACTTTCAGTCTTGAGAAATTACTCCTGTAGTTACTGCTTAGGTCAAAAAAAAAAAACCAACCTCTTCTGCCCAACAAACTTAATTTGATCATGACCCATGGCATCTCCACAATCCCCAAGTTTTTGAACAGTGATCAACTTGTCTTTGTAGGAACAGTAGGTAGTGTAAAATAGAACTAATATTTTTGTGATATTTTTACTAGTGATTGACTTTGTGTTATAACTTTGAAAGAACCTACAGATGCTTTAGCAGCTGTAAAATGAAACCACAATCGCGTCTGTCTCACCAGAAATCCCCCTTTGTACAGTAGTTTAAGAATGAGACAGTGTTTATTATTTCATCTGTCCGGTTCATGGATAGCAGACCAAAATTGATACCGTATTTTCAAATCTACTGTATCAGGATTTTTCCATCAGAACTGTAAGTTAATTTAAAGCAAAGGTATTTTCCTTCATCTGTAAAATTTTAAGTGTCCTTTTTATGTCACAGGAGAATGTCATAACAAGGGCGCTAGAGGAATTGCCAGCATGATAAACAAGCATGTAGAGATACTTCTCAAAATGTTGTGCAAAAAAACTATTCAATACCTCTTCGGTTGGTTGGTTGGGGTTTTGGGGTATGTCTCATGGGCTGGCTATGTCTACATTACTGAATAATTCATCATAACAGAAATAGATTAGCATATTGAAGTACTTAGTGCTGAGTATCAACATGTTTGTTATAAGCCCTTCAAGGATTTGAACTGCAGGCTACCTTTAACTTAATTCCTTGGACTGGCTCTTGTCACTATGTAAGTGGTTTAGAGCTTCCCAAAGGCCCACTGCTTGGTTTGGACTCTTATGTCCCCACTGGAGTCTGGAATGCATTTCATGTGCACTGCTTTTGGGTCAGTTCCCTGCAAAGGGAATTCAGTACTTCTGGGTACGAAAACTGCTCTGTGAACTGAACTAATGCACAGAAATGGGGATGGTCAGGGGATGGGATTTGTTTCAAAACTGCGTTACTTCTCTGAACTAAAAGGCTAACGTATAGGCAACGATACATGTTTTTGTGGCTTTGGGAAGACACTGCATTTCCCTGCTGTATGCAAAGCCAGCAATTTTGCATGCTAATAGTCATATATCTGCTTGCATGCTTTTCTGGCCAGCAACCTCTGGGAAGTTCTCTGTGTTTAAAGATGCGAAACCCAAAACCACCTATGCTGAATCATTATGCAAGCAGAGAAATCCTTACATATGTACTTTACATGCAACTCAGACTAGCGGGTTTTCTTTTATCAAGTGATAACAGTTGTGGTCCTCACATAAACAATATCAAAAGTTGGTTTCCAAGCTGCAGAATGAAATAACTGTGATGTAAACTGAGGAAATTTTACTTCAATTTTCTAAGGAAGAGAAAGTGATGGGTTTGCCAGATCAGGAAAAGAGTCTAATTGTCTGTAGTTGAAGAAGGTCCTGCTCCACATGGGATTTCATGAGGATGTATAAAGCGTAAAGGAAAGAACAGAAGTCAGGAATCATGTCGGCTTCAACTAAAGCAAAGTGCTTGAAAATTCTTTCACTTAAGTATTGAATATTAAAATAAGTAATTTGTCACAATATTGATCACTTCCCCTAGCTGACAAACTTTGGGCAGCCTGCAGGATGTACTAACTCAAAATAATGGTATTTGGAATCTTTAAGCAGCTGACACTTAAAACTTCACCCACATACAAAGTTTGGTTTTGCTGCTAGGATGAAGCTTTCTCTTTCGTATCTCAGCTTGTACCACAGACTTCTCTTTTCACTTCTGTTTTAAGGAATGAGTATAGTACATAAATATATTTTGGCATCTGAACAAGAGAACTTTTTCTTTCCATCTCACTTATTCTCATAGTTATTCTTGAAAAGCAAGTTGATACATTCTAAAGCTCCATTAAAAGCAACCTCTGTCTTCTGCTTCTACATTTCTCAAGGAAAAAGTTAACCAGAAGCATCTCTGTCAGAGCCTGGAAAGAATCAGATCTAAAGTCTGAAAAAAGTAGTCACCTTCTATTTGTTCATAATCACTTCTACCAGAGCCAGTTGCAGGTAACATTGGAAAGGTCAGAAGTCCTGAATGCTAATTCTGACTTTGTGGATGATTTTCAGCTTTGTCAAGTCATTACTATTCAAAGTTTGCCACCTGAGCAAAGGAGTATTCAAGCTTCGAAGAGCAGAAGAATTTGACACTTAACAGTTTACCTTTCTGATGCCTAGTTTATTTATTTGAATGAATCATTACTTTGGTCTTAAAACATTGCTCTGAATTTTATTTACTCCTGCTGGCTAACTTTTTTGCACTGAATGTTTTAATTTTGATTAGTCACATTCATTTGTGTAATTTCAGTTCCTTGGCTGGGTTGCCAGAGCTCAGGCAAGTTTCTAGTGCAGCTGCTAGAAATCAAACTAGATTTTGGTACAAGTACAAAACCTAGATTCAGTTGATTCCTGTATATATGATTTTCTCATTTGCTCTCAACAAATAATCAGGCACAGTTTGATTGAATGCATGTTTCCAGAAACCCAACAGAAAGGAATGTAAAGTAGATAGTGAAAAAGCAATTGACTGCTAAAAAGGAGAATTCCTACAGTAGTGTACTCTGTTGGCTTTGCTCTAATACTCTAGAATTTCTTCCACTGGGGTCTGACCCATGAAGGGATTTGGTCACTTAAAATAGCAGTTATGTCCTGAAGTTCATACTATGTGCTATTAGAACTACGGCTTTGACTTAAGCTTAATAGAGGGCTCCCATGTTTACACTTGTGAATCATACCCACAGTCTGCCTTCCAGGTTGCTTTGCTCTCTGCCAAAGGGAATAGTGACACCTAAAAACTCAGGCAGTGCAGGAAATTCAGGCAGATGGGCTTTGAGCTGTGTCTGTCAACTTGCATCTTACTGCTGTCAAGACCTGACAGATACACCTGTGTCAGTGCAACAGCACTCAGGCTCTCATTAGGGCTGAATTTGGTACAAGTGACAGGAGCAGGAAAGATTCCTCAGCTGCCATCCGTTCCTGTGCAGTATCCAGCTTGGTCCAGATTCCTTCCAATATCTGAGGATAGTGTCTCAGACTGTAATTTTCCTATCCCCAGATGAGAGGCTAAGTTTTGCCCAGAATGCTGGGAGATCTTGATCCCCACAGAGCTATGATGTTGTCAGTCAGCTGTGGCTCCAAACTCCAGGCATATCACATGCTAATTAAAACCTGCTTCTAGAATGACTTTTGCAATTGTGCCTTGAAATGTCATTCTAGTTTAGGAAACTTCCAGAGACAGTCATGCTCAGCTCCTTTCTGAGTTGGAGAGGAATCAAACTTACATTTTCCACCTCCTGGGCATCCTCTGTCTCAGCACATCTTACCTCCCTTTCTAGTTATAGCCCTAGAACAACAGAAATGTATTTGTTTTCTGATCACAAAATATTTTTTTTAAGTTTTCCACCTCATTTTTTTGCAAAGTGAATAGTTTCCTCTTAGCCAGGCACTAGAGAGAGCTTCAGATTTAGTTTTTAATCTGGGCTGGAGGTGGTCTATAGGGGTGTTCAGAGATAAGGACTCAGTTCAGTCTGATAAAACACCAGGAGCTCATTGTAAAACTAGCATCCAGATTTTTAACATCTCCTAGAGGGTTCTGATTTTCTTCTCTCAGTTTAACACAAAAATGTCAAGTGCCTTCCCTTCCACCCCAGGTTTATGACAAGTTTAGAGCTGCAGGAGTTACCACGTCTCTGAAACAGATGGGGTTTAAAATTTTATCAGGCTTTTAAAATTTATAATTGGTCAGCCTTTAAAATTTGATCCCTAAAGAAACCTTGCAGAACTCCTAAGTAATTGTTAATGGGTCAGCTGGTAAGTCATGGAGATCAATACTTCTTATCCTCAACCATTACATCCCTGTTAGAAGTCAGTACACAGAGACAAGACAGTGCAGGCTTTTACTTTAGCACAGTGCAAACAGATTAATTAAAAAACAGGCCCAGTGCAGATGATGCCAAACGAAAAAGTCCAAAGCATGTAAAAA
>JASSUY010010757.1:18052-44439 GCA_032466535.1 Forpus xanthops
CCTGGGCAACACATTCCAGTGCCTCACCACCCTTACAGGAAAGAATTTCTTCCTCAGATCCAATCTAAACTTCCCCTTTTTCTGTTTGAACCCGTTACCCCTTGTCCTCTTGGTACAGTCCCTCATGAAGAGTCCCTCCCCAGCATCACTACAGGTCCTCTTCAGATACTGGAAGGCTGCTGTGAGGTAGTCCTGTTCTTTCATTTTGAATACAGGGATAGCAGAGTTTAGGAATTGGATTAGAAACTAAATACGAGGGAGGGGCTTGGTCCTGTGCCAAAATCAATGTTTGCATCTTGGCTTTTATGGCTCTTTTGCACGTTGCCTTTATTTGTTGCCCAAGAAGGCAACAAATCTCAGTTCCCTCTGCCACAAAGGCTTTGTTTGCCTGCTGTAGCTAAAGCTGGTCTCCTCACCTCTCTTGTCACTTAAGGCCATAGCTGGCCAGTGACAGCAGCATAGGCCCAGGCACCACAGGAGTGCTTGTGCCAGACAAAGGACCCACAGACCTCCACACACTGCCCCTCATGTGCTACATCCATCTCCAGAGGCATCCATACACGCACAGACAGCACAAATTGAGTAACATTATTTACTTTGGACACCAGTCCAAAGGGCTGGCTGGGGTCCTGCCTGCAGCAGGGGATCCATGGCCTAGCAGTAGGGCAGGCACTGTGGCCTCAAGTTCCTGCTGCTCCCCCATTGCCCTCATCAGGGGCCATGTGGGGCTGAGGGTGGGATGTGTCTGGTGGGGGTGCAGGCTGAGGGTTTGAGCATGTGGTGTTGGGTTTTGTTTTTAAGTGACCTTTGGTCAGTGTTGGGCTTTGTTTTTATGCGGTGTTTAGTCAGAATGCTGCCATGGCAGTGAGGAGGGTCACCGAGGCTGTGAGGGGGTGTCATGTGCAGGCCAGTGCCTCATTTTTTTGGCTTAAATGTGTAATTCCATCTAGGGTTATCTGTGGCAAAGCTGCTGTCTGAGATAATGGGATTTAATAATAATTTTCCCATGTACATCTGTAGCTGGTTTTGCTAAATGTAATTTGCCCTAAATATATGATTATTTAACAACTTGAAATGCTTCCAAAGGAGTCATTCAAGTCTTTCCTGTAAATAACATACCTTTTAAAATTATGTCAATACTTAATATTATTTTGGGACTCAGAGGAAGGAGTAGCAATGAGAGGTATTTCAAATGTGGGAGAAGTGAGCGACCTGGCGTATTTTGCAGTTTTCCCTCTTGGCACGTGTATAGGTGTATAGGAATACAGAGCAATTGTGTATGAGGTTCAACTTCAGGGGCAGAGTAAGAGAGGTGAACTGTCACTTCCAGCGTTAAACCTCCCACTGCATTCATTTTCAGCCTCACTTAACACCTACCTCTTCTGCAGCTCTCCAAAGAAGCCCCCTTTCTCCTCCTGCCTCTTACGAGCAAGAGCAACTGATGTTTCCTGTCTGTTTATTTGTGGGAGGCAGAAAGCTTTGTGGTAGAAATGCTCCTAACTTTATTCTGTCCTGCTTATGAGAGGAGCAGCGTGAAGAAAATGAGGAGGACCTTGCTCTTGAATGTTGAACACATAAAAGGGGCAAAAGAATTAATTGTGGCCTGATGTCACTTTGAGGGACCTTCACATCTGCCAGCGTTAAGTAAGGTAAAAGCTATTTGTGGATGTCTCTTGCCCAGTCATCACATATAATATCACAGTCCATATAATTTCATATAATAAAGCCTATACAATCAGAAAAAAAAAACTTTTATAAAAAATGCAATTAAATGTTCAAATTCTTAAATAATTTATTGCTTACATATTGTTATGGTAAGGCTTACATCTACTTTTATGACAAGAGTGAGTGATCACCACAGCAAAGCTCAGTTCAGTGTAATGCAACAAAAAATTAATCACATGAAACACTTATTGAGTAAGTATTTTGAATTAATTTTTCCCAGTGTTCATGACTTTTTTAATTCTTTAAAATTGGGCTAGTTTTGAAATTCAATGGCAGATACTGTGAGAAAATTGCAGATTTTAGGACCAGAGTGTCTGAACTGCTGTAAGAGATTACAACAGAATCATCAAATAAAATGGATAAAGTTATGTAAGTTAAAAAACCCAAACCAACAACACCAAAACCCCCACACATTTGACATGTCATATAGAAACAGTTTGCAACCTGAATGCTAAAAGACTGGTGTGTGCATGCAAATGTGATTTGTTTTTCAAGTGCACTGTTCAGTACATCTTAGAGATCCCTGCAATTTAAAATGATACTTTTGGGTATATTTTAACCTGCACCTAAGAAATGATTGAAGTCGCAACAACTGGAAAAGACCAGAGAGGCCAAAAGTTTGCTGCTTTTTTCTTGTTTAGTTTCTCTGTCTGGCAGCAGAGTTTGTGGTCTGTCAGTTTAGTGTGTGCAGAAGATCTGTGCATAGCAGGCAAGTGAAATGTGGTCCTGCAATCCCAAGACTTCTCAAACAGGCTGAGATACAGGTACAGCATTTGATGCTATTGGGTAATGTGTGGCTTCACTGTTTATAAAAGAGATCTTGTATCCTTCATTATATATCTTTTGTATACGCAATCATTTGAAGGCAATGAAATATTATTGCCTGTTATTCTTAGGTTCCTTTTTCTTGGAGCATGAAGATTTTGCATGTTTTGAGGAAGACAAAGGTAGTGAAGGGGTCCAAGGCTATTTACAAGCAAGCATCTGAGTTAGCTTTCCTGCTTCTCTTCAGCCAGGTAAACATAAGTACTTGCATGAAACTGTTCAACTATTCCCTTCCATGCTCGTCTCTCTCATTCTTTTCATTTCAAGAAAGACTACAGAAAACATTTCTAACAGAGGTTTAAACATCTATCCAGTTATTTGGTTTCATCTCAAAGATTGTGATGGAATCATGTCCTCCATGTTCAGTGGATGGACAATTTAATTCAAGGTGTTACTTTGAGATGGCTGCTTTAATGGGAAGCATCTGCTCAATTTGGGTCAGAATCTTCTGTCAGTCGTCTTTCTGTCTTTGTTTTATTTCTCTATCCCCTCCATATTATTTCTCTCCCATTCTCTTTATTTCTCAGATCTTTCCTCTGCTCTCTCTCCCTGTCACAGAAAGTACGTAGTATATGTTTTTAGCTTTTCTGTGCAAATTTTAGTTCTTAGACATAAAAAAATGCGCTACAGTAAATTACTGACTTTTACTAGACTCTTCTTGTTACAGTTTCTTCTGTTAGTATTCAGAGCTTCACCAAATTCTGGAATAGTTGTCTTTGCCATTTTTAGAGGCTCTTGAACACAGTGAAAATGATGCACGAAAGCATATTTGACATTATCATGGTTAAAAATTTGTGGGTTATGCTACTGAAAACCCAAGTATCTTTAGTGAGAGATCAGAATCCATCTCAGGCTAAGCTTGACTCTCTGAGTACTCAGCCATATGAAAAGAGAGGTGGCTTTGGCTGTCACAAACTTTATGGTTGGAAATTTATTAAAGAAAGCGAGCTGCATAGAGGAACAGAGGAGTACTTGGCCGCAAAGAGCCAGAGAAAGCAAACTGTGAGCTACAAGCTTAGAAATCTGCTACTTAAGTTGCAGAATGGGACTATTTCTGAAACCGTGAAAGCAAAATTAGAGGTACAGCAAGCAAATAATAGAGGCAATACTGCTTATGGAAATAAAATATTGCTGAAATTGAGACTTCCATATCCATACAGAAGAGAACTGAAAGTGAGGAAAACACACAATGATAGCAAACCTCTTAATTCAGTTTAAAGGAAATTGTGTAAGAAACCTAGTCATCCCTGTTAAAAAGAAGGGAAAAAAGCTCTAAGAATTCTACATGATTATTAAGAAAGAGAAAGAAAGCTGAAAAGAATGAGCTTTTCTGTATATTTTTCAATTCTTTATGTATGAGGAGGTTTTTGGTTTTCTGTATTTTTCATAATGCCTCTGTCTTAGATTCAATTATGTTCTGACTTCCTTACACTTGGTTTGGCCTTGCTGGAAAGAGGTTAAATAACATGATCAGCCCACACATCTATTATGAAGATTCAGTTATACTGGAGTAGACAGCAAAATTTTCCTGACTAAACCTTTTTTTAGGACATACCATAATAGACTTAAAAATAAAAGGTGGAGCTACCTGAAAACCACCATTTCTTCTGAGAACACTGATGGGGGAGACTGCTTATAAAACATAATGACAGAAGAAAAATGTAGCAGCTTTGTCTGTGGCAGGGAAAATGAGGAAAAGAACCTGATAGAAACAAATTGCTGGATGAAAATTAAAAAAAAAATAATTTGGCAAAGCAGCAGAGGAACACAGATTCTGAAAGAACCCTCAAGCAGCTTACTATCCTTAGAGGCCAATTAAACCTGAATCAGCCAGGAAAGACAGAAAGAGCCCTCCTCAGGCTTAATGAAAATTTATATCAGGCTAAATAAAGCCCTGAGATTATTGGCATATAAAGCGTAGAATGCGAAGAGAAACAGGCTAGCTTGGCTATTAATGATACCAGGGTGGTATTTACATTTTAAACAAAATATATTTGTAAAGTCTTTGAAGGTTTTCTGTATCCATCTGTATATTAACAAAAAAATCAGCTTCAGCTGACAAAATAATGTATGTAATGAAGCAAATATGCCCCCAGGTTCCAGCTGCCCAAATCGCCATCTGAGTAAGAAAAATATTAGAAAATATCTTCAGAAAAATGCCTGCTAGCCCAGAGAGCAGGGCTTTTAAACTCTTTTAAACACCTTACTTGGCAACTTGCAATAGCAATTTGTGCTTTTACATACTGGTCAGCTTCTGCTTTTAGAAGTTGATACATTGCTTTGCAAGAGCGCGCTAAAGCATCTCTGTTAAACTTCATTGTTGTACGGTATATTAGAAGGATGTAATCATCACTATGTATCAACCTTGCTTATAATAAGGGCACCATTTACCAAATATGGTAAAGAAAAATGGCAAAGTTATGCCCCTTGCCCTGTGTCCCCATACTTTGGACTTCCTGCAGTCATTTTAAGAGTGTGGTAATTGAAGACTAGTTTACTAAGATACCAATTTTCATTAAAAAAATTTTGGTAAGAAATTAATGTTTTCAGTTTCCCTATAAATCTTCCTAAAGAGTCAAATAGAAAAATAAATCAGATCAATGGTTAACTCTGGGTTAAAATCAGTACTTCTCATCAAATTCTGACTTTTTAGGCATATGATTTTACCATCTTCAAATGAAGCATATACCAAAACCCTTGTGACTGCTATTTTAGCTGTCTTTAAAGTCAGTTCTTGTTTAGGTTGGTAGACACTACTGTCTTTCTTTTTTCAAAAGATACTCATGTCACAGTGAAAACTCTCAAATGGACTCTTGAGTTTCGAGAGCTTAAGAGGCAGGACCTAAAGCTCCCAAATTACAAAAAGTGAAAAGAACCAAGAAATAATTTATGTTTAACCTAGAAATAAATATCCAAAATAGATTCCATATCTTACTGAATATCTTTTTTAGGGGCAGGGAAAAACCTCAGGATATGAGCTCAGTAGAGAAGATGAGTTCTTATCCACAGAATTGTTTATGTGGCTTGCATAGGATTTCTCACATTTGCTCATTGTTTCTTTCAGGATTCGATTGAAATATTTTGAGACATCTCTGAAACAATTCCTGCATGCTTTAGGATAATCCATCTTATCCCTGATTTTCCTACATCTGTTAAAGTACTTCCTATGGATATGCAATGCTCTAATTGTTTTCCATGCTGCACAGTTCCTGATGCATTTAGAAGCAATATATAATTTTAAAAATATTTTTAAAGATTGAGAATGTGCAAGTCAATGTTACCAGTCATGGATATTTTATTTACAACCCTAAGTGCTTCCGCTTGTAGGGATTTGACAGAGTACGATAGTTCTGCAATAAGGTATATCAGCTAATGACTTTGTAATATGAACGGTGTATGTCCTGCCACAGAAAAAGACAGAACATAAATTGATTCTTCATATGTGAACAGTTGGAATGTGAAAGGGTATATTTATACGTATAAATGTGTGTTATCATATTATCTTGGTCTCTGTACAGTGCCTCTTATTCCTGAGAGGTTTCTTTCAGAAATATAAGTATTCTCCCCTCACCATCTTCCAGATTCACGTTTTAGAACCCCAATTATTTCCCTGTGTTTGACTTATTGACAGATTCTTGATGTTCCTTTCAACTGAAACAGTTATGATGGCTGGCCACACACAGTGCCTGACAATGTGAAAATGTATTTCAAAAAGTAGCAAAGTAAGGGAATCTTCTTGAAGAATTAATGGCAGCGAGACCTTATTTACCCTTCCCCTAATAGGTGGGAACCATGGGTGGAGCTGAAGAATAAGTACTCATTCTGTGTGCTGTATCTGATTATCAGTATAAACCATAGTGCCTGGGAACAGAAATGGATGACAAGAAGATACATATAAAATTCTTGTCATACTTTTTTGTTTTGTTTGGTGAAAGCAAAATAAGACTCTTTCTTCCTTTTTTTTTTTTTTTTTCCTAAAGAAACTGTAGGGTTTTTTCTTTGACTTTTTTGTCATGATGACCAGTAACACATGGCAACAGCACTAAGGCTGTATCTGCTTTAATATCATACTATGAATATACCAAGGCAGCAATTTTCCTGTAGAATTAGAACAAGGAAATGTATATTCATACATATATGAAAAGTATATATAGAATATGTATATAAGCTTGGGTGTCAAGGACTAATTTTGTTTCCCAAAAAATTTGAAAGGGCAATGCTAGAGACCTGTTTATAATTTATTTTTATGTTTTCATTAGAATTAGAATACCAAATGGTTGCAAAATATTCAGATTCAGAACAGAGCTAACTTGTTCATCTTATTCACCCCTACAGAATTAGTGTGCTTGTATTTGAAGAAAGAAGTTCCCAATTTGGGTCTCATTTACTTGTTTGTTTTACAATGCAATCTGAATGGCTCGCCTTTCTTTTAGGCCTCATCACAGAGTTGAATAAAGAGCAAGCCTTGAAGATTCTTGAGGAAAGGGAAGATGCAAAAGAAGACAGTAAGTATTTAGTAAGGGAAGGCAACGGTTAAAGCCTGGGACAGCAGAACAGCTGGAATATGTTAGTTTTGCAGGAAGGCAGCCCAGAGAGGGAGTGTGAACTGCCAGCAGGTGGCTGGGAATAGCTGAATAACTCAGTGGTGGGACTGGAAGAGAGTTCTACTTCTCACTGTGATGACTTGACTAATTTCAGCAAAAGTTTCTGTATAACAGCAGACCTTTGTCAAAGCCCATTGAAGTAAATTTAGCTTTTGTTTTTTTTTTTTTTAATTTTCTGGATCTGGCCTCTGCTTGTTTTGACACTGTTTTTGATTGCTATACCTCTTGAAGTTTTACCTTATTGCTTCTCTGAAGAAGAAAAAAGGACTGGTTGACTACTAGACAGGCTTCAAAGTGTGAGATACTGATGTGTCCCTTGGAGAAACTGCTTTAGAGACAAGCAGACACTGTTTTGTTAAGAGAAGATGCAAGCAGACAAGTGTGGGAAGAAAGGTTTGCTGGGGTTCCTCTCCCTTCTGCAGTAAGGAAAGCTCTGTTGACAGAGTCACCACAGTGACACTTTGCTGTGGTTTGCAGTACTGGTCTCTGTTCTCCAGAATTCTTAGTCATAAAGTGGGCTTTGCTCTGGGTGGCACTATACAAACACAAGAGGCTGTTCCTGGCCCGAAGACCTTGCAGTGTATATGTAAAATGAAGTGACAGCAAGTGGACATGGAGATAGGCCAACAGAAGGACCCAAAGACAGTGCGAGTCTGGGAGCATAGCATGGCAGTTTTCTCAGCATTTAATTGGCATGATGCTAAAAGAGAGTTTGAAGGGGTGATTTGAAGATAGAATCCTACACACGTATTTCTGGAAAGCTCCTCCCAGGTGTAGGGTAAAGAGCATGTGTTCTCATTTGACAATTTAACAACGTGGCATTTGGCAGGATTGGAAGAAACAATACTGGACTATCCAGGATGCAAGATGATGAGAACTTTGAGAAGACTTTAATCTATATGGATGGGTGGGAGAACTATCTCAAGCTCTAACCAGCAAGGCTCTATAGATCTACAGAGAAGTCTAAGTTGAAGGTGATATCTGGATTTTGTGTTTGAGCGATGGGCAGGATGGAAGTATTATTCACTGTAGCTATTACAGAAGACATTGTGCAAGGTTAACTTGAAGAGAGAGAAAGAGAAGGGTGGGGAGGGTGACAGCTCTATTTCAGCCACAGTGGTCATCCACTAGTAATGCAGAGGGAGCTTTCAGAGTGCAGATGAAAATGTATGTTCAGAAAGATGCAGGTGCTGGGAAACTGAGGTAATTTGTGTTGGGAGTGTGCACTAGAGGAATTTCTGTTTGAAGTCAAAGGAGACAATGTTTGGAGTTTTCAGGGGGAATACTAACCAAGGACAGAGGCCCAAAGAAGCTGCACCATAGGTGTAAGATTAAAGATTTTGGGCATGAGTGGGGGAGTGCAAGGAAACAGAACACCTGATAGAGGGCTGGCAAGATGGAAGGCACAGTCACAGGGATTTCTCCATACAGACCCTGCAAAGATAAGCAGACATTAGCAGTAAAAGAAAACGTTAAACCTCAAGTCAGGAAAGAATAGGGCATCAAGAAGAGTCTTGCTGACAGCTGAGGCCAACTGATTCAGGGGCTGGTATACCTCAGAAAAATTTCAGGCAGAAGAAATGAAAACAACTTTAGAGAGTATGTAGCAACATCATAGGAAGGTGAACATACCGAGGATTGGTAGTGATTAGGAAATGTTCAACAGATTGCAAGAGTTTTTTTAAAGACAAGAGAGCTTAAAATTCTAGGGAACAAGCTGCAGCCAGAAATCCAGTTCCCTCTTAAGCAAACACTGGTCACTAATATAGTCTTCTGTATTTCTTTACATGTCTTTATCTTGTTATATTTTGCTATGTCTTTGTAGATTTTCCAGAGTACTATGTAAAATGTTCAGATCTGTGCTGAGACTCAGCATTTATGAACCTTTCTGTTTTGCTAATAATAAACCTGGGTTTTTTTTCAGCTTTATATTCTTCTAAGTGGACAAAACCCATGACATCTAAGACTTGATTAAAGAATTTAATGGAATATATGGTTAAGATTTGATACATATCTTCATTACAGGTAGCCAAAATTTTTGTTCCAAGATACATTCCATTGAAACTATGGCACTATACTCCAATGAAACTATACTAATCTAGTAAATGTATTGGCTATCTGATGTTTTAAGAAAAGATTCAGTATAGATTGCTTTCTAAGAAAAAAAGAAACAGTGGCCTATTACCAAATAATTTTGGCGAATGCAAAATCAGAACTTGCTTGGCATTTCTGATCAGGCAAAATACTGCTTTAAACTCATGTGTAGATAATGAATTGGCAGTCTGTAGAAAAGCTTTCATGACAGTAAGATAATAAACACTGACATGGATAAATTGTCATGAGTTCAACAAAAAACCCTGTCAAATTATCATTTTGATGAGGATGGTACATTTGTTGATAATGAAAACAAATGTGCTGGTGGCTCCTTGCAGCAGTAATTTTGTTGTCCAAGATGACAGAGTTAGTTCTGAGAAACTTTTTAATTGTTTTATCCACATAATCGCATACTGATCACTTTATGTCACTGGGCAAGGAGATAATCTTAACAACAAAAGCTAGATTTCATGCCAGAGATACCACTTTTATCTTTAATTCTTTATTTGTGGCAGCATAAATGAAAATAATTGTATAGTATGATGGCTGTCGCAGTGGGTTCCATACTGCCCATGTGTTTGAGCCGGATAGGAGCCAATATAAAAAACATGTACATATACATGACTTGGGTTTAATATAAAAATGTTTGCAGGAGACCTGATAATGTGGCCATCTAAATTGTTTCCCGAATGGTTCAGAGGGTCTGTAAAAGATAACTGTTTTCACTGTAGTTTGCCAGGATTCCCCCAAAGTCTGAGCAGATGCTTCTTGCATTATTAGCTGCCACCTGTCTCTCTGAGCACTATGACTGCAGTTGTAAGAGTCAGAGTTCCACTCCCAACTTTATAGATCTCCCAGTGCCACTCAGGTAGGAGTCAAATTGGCTGGATGATAGAGCCACATCAACAATATTTTGGTTGTTGGCAACAGAAACAGATCTGCTTGAATTATTGTTTGATAGCTTGATTAGATCTGGTTAGGAGTTCACTGTGTAACTATAAACTCAGTGCATGAAACATGAAAACAGACAGTGTCTACTTGTTTATCTCATATTTTGGTGGGCAACACTACATCAGATAAATAGCAGTGACCTAAATCATAGAATCATAGAATAGTTAGGGCTGGAAAGGACCCTAAGGTCATCTAGTTCCAACCCCCTGAAGTGAATAGCCTGTTGATCACACACCTGAACT
The DNA here is from genome assembly GCA_032466535.1 of Forpus xanthops. Lineage (NCBI taxonomy): Eukaryota > Metazoa > Chordata > Aves > Psittaciformes > Psittacidae > Forpus > Forpus xanthops. Next base: position 28,494 of record JASSUY010010757.1, read on the forward strand.
GTATCTGTCACGTTTTTATCATAGTTAAAAAGTCATAAGTTACAGATGGTCATACAGATCATGAAAATAGTAATCAGATTGCCCTAGTTTCAAAATTTATCTTAAAAATCAAGGAAGCTAAAAGGCAAAATATTCTTAATACAGTCTATACTCATTTAGAAAACACAAGAAAATATTTTTTATGTATGAATTATATATATGAAATATACACATTCTAACACCTTGTTTTGAGAAATATTTCATGTTTTTTTCTCAAAATCACAGGTGATTATATTTATTTGGTTTAAGCTAGAAAAATGTGTTTTGTTTATGCCATACCTTTCTTTGTTTTTAGTAATATCAGATGCCAAACAGACTCACCAATTTATTTGTCCTTTAAAATATTACAGCGCTACTGAAACTTTCCAAATGCTGAACATTTCACTGATCCCCTTTTCTCTGCCATCTGTCTTACTTGGCCTCTTTCCAAATAATACTGCTTTCCCAATGGATATGGTTGCCCGGGTACAAGAGTTTTCAGTCAGGGTAAGGAAAATTTACATTATGATCAGTTCCTTCTTTGATAGTGCATCCACTTATTGAATGGCCGTGTACACTTACAGTTTGTAGATACCAGAATGCACACCAAAAAAACTCTGTTTGTCAGGAACTGTGACTTGTGCTCTGCTTTTTTTAGAACCTGGTGTTAACAATTGAAAATATTTATGTTTTCCACCATTATGTTCTGTGTTAGTTTATTTTGACAATTACGTTGTTACAGTATCTGTATAATCTCCAAGAATGGATGTTTTGAAATCTGGGTGCCTGGTTAAAGAAAAAAGTCAAGTTCCAGATTCTACACAGCATTGCAGAAATATTAATTCAGCCTTTTGGAAAGTTGTCTGATCTTAGAAGTTCAACATGAAATGTCTTGGGAAAGATGGTGTGTTTTAGAAGCTGAGCACTTAGCCGTGTGCCATTTAATGGACTGTCAAGTGGAGTGAGAAATCACTAATCTCTTCTCGACCAATATCTTAAGAATTTTAGATTAATTTAAATTATCTATTGTAATCATATATTGCTTTAGGTATTGCATCATATCTAAAGACATCAACAGAGAAATTACATCCCATAGATGTAAAAAAGTGTAATGCATCATTAAAAATACGTATGAGAAAGCATTGTATTTTTATGTGCACAAGTGCATTAACTGTTGAAAAGGTGAAGAGGTCTCATTTCGCCTTCTTCCTTTATGCTAGAATCACTTTCATGCTAGTAATTAAATAGTGCGTTTTATGGTGAGCAATTGTAATAAAAACCCATCAGACACTGACAACTTCCTTTAAGAGGAGCATATTACATTATACTCTGAACTATGTAGATCATCTCTGAACAGTGGTAGAATTTCTTGTTGAGAGATTAACTCTGTGTATTCCAGAATCTCTCACACGCAAACTTTCTCCCCGCCCCACTTTTTTCTTCTTTGCTATTGTATTCATCATCAAATTTAAAGGAGAACACTATTTTTTTTTTTTTTGAAAGATTAATATTTTAGCTTATATGTAGTTCTGGTTTCAAAAAGTGATTTTCATTCATTCAAGTGAATCTGAATCTATTACTCTCACAGAGTCACTTCCAGACTGTTGACTGGAAGACTGAAACAACTGTCTTCTCAGGCAGCCAGCTCTGAATCCTGTGCATGCTGGGACAAGATATTGGGAGTTCAGTCAACAGTTTGAGGACACCTATGGAGATTAACTCAGAGGTGCCAGCCACTATTTAAGTCTTCCCTAGGCCATAACTTGAAGACTTGAATTTCATTTCCACAAAGGCCACTTTCCAGTGCCCTGGAAGTACAAATGTTGCATTTGCTTAGCCTGTTCCGAGCCAGAATTGTGGGAGTAGTGCATGTAAACCTGTGTTCATCTTTTGACCTGTGCTGGTACACTGAAAGGATGGTTGAAAAGTGGCAAAAGGAGAGCCAAGAGTGGCTGAAATCACAGCAGCTGAGGATAAAAAATTCACTCCAAAGGCAGATAGGATCAATAAAACTCATATGTTAAATGGCTTCCTACTGAGTCCATACCTTGATAATTTAAAGATATCTCCCAGGAGAAATAGAAAATATCGTTTATTTTCTGCCTTTCAGCTGGAATTCCAGAAGGTACGTTTCCTACAGCAATGGAAGTTTCTATAAAAAGAAAGTTCTTCCTCCTCTTTTGGTAGTGAATGTGTTCAGTACAAGAAGCAATTTGCAGTTTATTATTTTTTCAAATGTTGCTGTGAGTTATTGATACACTATCTGAGAGATTTTATTTTTTCCTCCCTTAGTGATCGATGCTAAATGCAACATACTGGTATTGTATCTGGATTCCATTTTACGCAATTATGATATTGGTTTACTAAATTTTCTTTACTAAACAGACACTCAGCAGCTAACTCATAGTGCAGGGTGTAGCTTTAAAACCATATGATCTTTATTACTCTGGAAAGCTATTTGGAGAAAAAAAAAACCCAGAGTCTAACTTGCATGAAAACGAACATATTCTCATGTAAATTCCTCATGAGTAAGTTGGCAGAATTAACAAGTATGAAAACAGGGAGTCTGCTTACTTCACCAAAGTTTGCCCAAAGGCTGGGAAGCAGATGAATTACTGGGTATATTAATAACTTGTTTTTACTGTGAAACAGATGTATGCTGCCAGAGCTTTTCCTGTGGAAAAAAAAAAAACAAAAAAAAAAAAAAAAACAAACAAAAAAAACCCAAAAAAAAAAAAAAAAAAAAAAACAAAACAAAAAAAAAAAACTTATCATGTTATATGTATTAGATATAAATAGTGTGACCAGTTCCAAACTTCAGCTAGCAACTTTGCCATCAGTTCCTGTGAGATGAGAATCAGGCCTTGTATTTAATAAGAGATTCATTGTTATTCAATTACATGAAGGTGGTCAGAAACCAGAATGTAAAGTATATGGTTTTGTTGTAAGCAGTGTTTTTTGAATTAGTACTGTTGACCCTAAGTCCTGTTTTTGTAGATATATCATTTGGTTGCTAAAAATAGTCTTATGCATGGAATTTATTTAAAAATTTTTTGGTCTTTTTTGGGGGAGGTTTGGATAGTTATTTGGAGACGGGGAAATCTGGTTCACAGTACTTGTAACAAATGCAAAATATTTACCAATGCTAGCTGCATTTGTAGACTTTTTGTTTCTAAATTAATCTGAGATGTGATTAGTCTGCAGCATTGGACTAATCTCATGGTTCTATTGTTTCTGGCAATGCCTGGACCATCACTGTGCCAAACCCCAAGGGGAAGTGGTGGCTGGAGGACAATCACTGCCAGTGATTGCAGTACTCTACCTCTGCAAACCTGAGTGAATATGCTTGTTCCATGAAGTCTATGTGTGAGGAGCTACTTTTGCAGTAGGACGTTCTAGTAGAAGGTACGCTGCATGGCAGCTATAATAGTGGCCTCAAAACTGTAGTCTGAATGATCTTGTTTCTCTGTTCTTTTCCTTCCCTCGCTAGCATCAATGCTGTTGAAGGTTTGTAGAAGCACAGCTGCAGCATGAATGACAGTGTCTCTGCCTCCTGTGTTCATTGTTCCCCCTCCATGACAGAGCTCAGAACCAGTTAGGAGTCTGAGGTACCTCAACAAAGCTGGCTTACATCCTAAAATCTTACCATACAACTGAGCCTGTGCCAAATGCTGTACCTTTCGCATGTGAATGGTCCCTTCAAAGTCAGCAGGACCACTCACAGGAGCTAAAGCTCAGCATTTTTAGTATATGTCTTCCCTTTTGAAAATGGCTATGCTGATTTGCCTTTTGAAATACAGTGAAAGAGAAGCCCCTCCTACACCCCAAGCCACCCACAAAAATATTCTGAATAGCAAGGGCAGCAGAACATGTCAGTCATGCTACCCTTGCACTACACAGACATCTGTGAGAATTTCATGCTTCTGTGAGCAGATTCTCCAAAGGGCTGAGTTTGGCTGTAAGTCATTCAGGGAATACTTCCATTTTCCCTTCCTTTGCCTTTTTGTTGTATGTTTTTAATTGTCCTTGGTATTTAAAAAAAAAAAAAAAAAAAAAACGAAAAAAGAATTACATCATTTCCTTGCATCTTCCCTAAGGACAAGGGATTGGAGAGTATGAGTCAGTTTGAAGAAATGAAATAGAAACAGCCCAGCTTTTAGAGATTTTTCCTTGTACTTACCTTATGGAGCATAGTGGGCCACCAGACACAAGCAGCAGCAATCTGGCTGCTTGCTAGGTTTTAAAATAAGAGTGAAGGGATACATGTGGATATCTTGGCCTTACAACTCATGAAAAGATATAATGACCAGGAAAAGTGGGCTTGAATAGGGGGCAGCATGGCCTTGTGGACATGACATCTGCTGCCTGCAGTCAGCTACAAAGTAAATGTGCCCTGTAGCTAGCGGATGAAATACTTTCAAAGCTCCTTAGAGGGAAGAACACATATGGCATGTCCTTTGGGTGCTCAAGCCTTTTCTTTATACCTCTATTTTCTACTCTGTAATACAGAAGTGATGGAAGGGTAAGTAGGTAGTTGACTCGCATGTTGCTTTTGTGTGGCACAGTACATTTTGTCCATGACTTACAACGTGCCTATCATATTGCCATGTGCTCACCTGGCTTGCTCTGTTTGACATCACAGTGTCAAGTATTCTGGCACATGACATGTAATAATGCAATGTATTTTTCTGCTCAGTGAATTGAGTGAGGCTTTTCTGGATACTTACAAACTTCCTACTGTGTCCAAATGGTACTGTTCACTTCTGTTTAAATACTGCTCAAAATAATAAAGAGTCATCTATTTGAGCCAGGGGTTCATTTGACAGTGCCATTTACAATTCCTTTAATATCAAGGATATCACCAGGTCAGTGTCTCTCAGGACACTCTTACAGACATAAGTCTGTGTTGTTGACATTGGTGGAGGAAACAAAAACACAACACAACATGTTTTTGTGTACACTCCCCAATGCCAGTGAAATCTTCCAGTGATCAGACTTGGTAGTACCCTAGACTGCCTTGGAGCCTCACAGATCACAGCTTGCAGGTCAGAAGGCTTAATTACCCAACTCAAGTTTCATTGTTCACTGATTTCATTTCAGAAAGAGAGGATTTGAGCTGTCCTTTTGCCCCTATTTTTACTTTTTTTTTTTTTTTCTTCTGTTTTTCACCAGTAATTTCTATGGCCTCTTCTGTTTTTTTATATGATGTTCCTTCCCTGGTCCAAATGGCTAATCTGGCAATCACAAAGATGTCTAAAAGACTTCAACCAAGTTAAGAGTGTGTGTAGAACTGATGGAGGATTTAAGGGGAGAAGGTGGGAAAAACCTACCTGATAGCATATGTATAATTTCTTTTGATAGTTTAGAGCCAAAACCCATTGAGATATTGAGATCAATTTGATTGTATCACAGTTTCAGTTTTCATTTAGAACTAAGTCCCTCTGAAGAAATATTACTGATATCTGAAACAATAGCTGTCAGCAATGCTGATCTTCATAATGAAGTTCAGATAGTGCTTAGTAGCTTCAGGGCTCCCTCACAATTTCATCAAATGGCTTCATGTGCCAGGAGGAGGAAAATGTGAAGACCCTATTAAACTCTCCAAAACTTTGGCTTTTGCAGTAATGACCTCTTTGATTCCGTCAGCCTAAGAGGGGCAAATGGGAATGAACTGTGGGGTGAGTGTGGGAAGCCAGGACTATGCAATCTTCATGTCGTGCTGTGCCTTGGGCAGAGGCTTGCAGTCATCTGACCCTGTGCTCAGCATCTGCTTCCCCGAATTGCAAGTAGTTCCATTACCATCATGCTGGTTTACCATCCTGCAAATGCAAATTTGCCCTATGACAGAATGAATCCTGCCTCTGATAGAGTAGATTTCACCATCCCATATTATGTGTGCACATTATGCACAGGTCCTACGTAAGTCTTCTGAAGTGCACTCCTGATTGTTTACATATGTTATCAGGGGGAAAAAAAACAGGAAAGGAAAGCTGGCAACTCATGCTGCCAAGAGACCTGGCAGTGGCTAGAAACACATTCAGATCATTTCCAGTCAATAGCCTCTGTTTTCATTTTTAAAAAAGCCCCTTCCTAGATAGTTGCTGCAATGTTCTTTTTATTCCATTACAGTCAGTCCAGAGGAATACTTGCAATAGCTCCTGTCCTTGAAAATAAAAGTAGGCAATGCCAGGAGATGCTTTCAGACAGCAAGTGGAAGGTCTGGTAAGGTACTGTGCTTTATGCAGTGCTGGCTGGAGCTGTGATCACAGTTTTGTGTGATAAAGGCCTATTCATGATAATAAACTTAGGGACCTGTGATGCAAATAGAAATCAATGACAAATTAAGAAGATAAAAGTTTAGGATCTAGGTGTGTTTCTCATCTTCAGGACAAGCTCTGCAATGGAGGACTGTGACTCCAGCTGCCTGCATCTAGGGATTGCCTGTAGCAGAGAGAATGTTTCCTTCACCAGCTGAGCCAGAAATGCTCACAGCTTTTCTGAAAAGAAAATATTAGAAGGAATAGATCCCAAAGCAAGTTTAACTACAGTCTTACTCAAATTCTCTCAGATGTGTTTAAATCTGTGTTTTATCAGCTCATCTGTGCAGTACTGGAAACTTTATTAGGGTGAAATAAAAGGTGCAAACTAGATCAGCATCTTGAGTACTACCATCTCAGCTGGTCCAGCCCAACCTCCAGAAGTCCTTGGCTATCAATATAGAAGTGTTCTCAGAGGGTTAAGCATCCGGCAACTCAAGACTGCAGTTTTTTAAAGTGCTGACTCATTTTCCAATAGCAGCCTTAATATCAACACTGCCTGAAGAGATACGACATTCATACAAGCATCCTCCAGGAAAAAGTTCAAGTGCAAGCAAACACAATGATAAAGAGCTCTCGCATAAATTCTGTGTGAGAAGATGCAGTGTTATTAGCATCAGCATTTCTTTTGACACACGAGTCATCAGGAGCACAAGGTTAGGAGCTGCACTGATAAATTCACTTCATGTCCAGAGTCAGATTCCAGATGTAAAACCAAAACACAAGGATTATTTTCTGTCATTGTAAGCAAGTAGAAAACTGACAAAAGCTACACTGAGGAGACTAAAGTTAGGATCCTGGTTTTACTGTGTCATCCCTAGATAAGGGAAGACCAAAGAACACCAATTGGATGCTGAAGTTGCTTACAGGTTACACCATGCACTACTTCTCCATCCTCCATGGCCACTACAAATATGGTCATGTCACAGGTTGTGGCTGCTAGGGCACATGCTCCAGTACACCAATGTGAGACGTAAAAAGTTGTCAATGGCACAGGTAAAAAAAAAACCTAATTCTTGTAGGCTGAGATGTCAGAGAGATGACAAAAACCATAGCTGGAAAGGAAACAAAAAAAGTTACACTGTTCAGTCAGAACTTAGTGGACACAACCAGCTTCTGCTGTGTTTTTCTTGTGAGAAAGACAGATATTTTCTCCTAAAAACTGACAACAGTAGGATATGGCATGCAGAAACTTCATCTCTGGAGGTATTCCAGACTAGCAGAAATGGAAAAGAAAACAACCTTGGAATACATGGCCTTTGGTGCCCAAACCTTCATCCAAAATACCTGATCCTAATCTGATCTACTTCAGATGGCAACAGAACAATCATTGGTTCCAGACTACCAAACATAGCCCCATCTATGAACTTTTTACATGTAGGGGGAAAGGTTGGATGAGCTAATTATGTCTGAGGAAATCCTGGTTCTCTGTCACGGGCTGACCAGGAATATTCTTGAGTTTAGCTCTTCTGCAAGAACTGTCCGCCTTCTTTCCATGAGGAGAGTGAACGTGGACCACCACTGTTAATCACTGCACAGAAAACCCATCATCTGCTTCACTTCACGTTCATGGTTCTTGCAAGTGTTAGGCAGGCTCTGGCTCAGAGCCAGCTCGTGGTAGTGGCAGCAAGAACTCGTTTCTATTAGTTTCTTTAATTCTCTGTTTCCCTTACAGATCTGAAAATAGATGAATCAAAAATAATTACTTGCTTAAAAAGTAACACTGACTTGTTCATTGAACCTTGTTGGGGCACTGGGTGCAGGCACTTGAATGATCTGGAAAATATGAAAAGAACTTGGCTTGGGAACAAGAACAGAGCTGATACATAGTAATGGCAAAAACAGAAGTAGAAGCTATATAATACAGGCAAATTCCTATTGAATGCCTCTTTGTCTTGCTTTAAAGAAACACAGAGAAACACTCAAGATGTACAGATAACTAGCTAGTGTTCCTCACTGCAGAGCCCCAGGAAAGAAGGAAATGCTTCAAGGGTTAGTTCCTGGCTATATGGGATATTGCTGGACTGAAAGCAGTCAGCTGGAGTTCATCCTGATAGTCCTGCAAACCATTTTATCACAAAAAATGTACAGTAATCAGTAAGAATCAACCACAGTGTTTTCCCACCACTTTGTGCTTTATAGGAATACAGGGAAAGGGGAAGAGAGACTTTGGGGACAGAGGGAGGAAGGTGTCATGCTGCATGTGACTGATGAGCTTGGTCCATGTTAAGATGTATCTTATGGAAAGGGAAAAAAAGGAACTCTGTTTGCATGTGAACTTCAGCTCTTCCTATTACCTTCTAATTATTTGTTCTGTTTGTTAGGACAATTTTTTTTTCCATATCTGTTCATGTACTGTACTGGAGGAACAAAGAACAGTCAATAAACTGATGTATGTTACATTCTGTAATGTCTTTGCAGCTGCCTCCACTGCCAGCTGGGGAGAGGCTCTTGAAGCATTAATCCTGCTTCGCAGGCTGATCACTGGCTCAGTGAAGGCAAAGTTTCTCTTATTTACCAAAGTATGAAATTAAAAGCAGAGTATTATACCTTCAGAAAAACTGATATTGGCTACTTTCAGAGATAAAAGTACTGGCTTAGCCTTCAATCGAGATGCACAAAAATACCATTTTAGTATCTGTTTTCTGTTTATGCCAATCTGGGTCTTAAATTGGATCACTCTATTTCAGTGTGATGTTTCATAATGTTTTTGATGTACAACTTTCATTGTCTCACTGTAAGGACATGACTGTCTCATCTTAAAAAAACAGATGTGTTGTGTGCCGACTTACTTCTCAGTTTAGATTCAGGAGTACAGTCACTCTTAGTTTGTACTCACTTCCCAGGTCAAAGTGCAGACCTGCTTTAATTGGGTCCTTTGAACAGTGACATTGAAAAAAAATAATTATAGGGTAGTAAAAACAAAGGCAAAATGACCCATTGAGGTTTCTGGTTCAGGCAAGCTCTTACAGTGTTCTTCTACTAGTTCCCTTCCAGCTGACGCATGCTGTATAGATACTTGTTAATGTACTATGACCCAGTTATGAGAAAGAAAATCCCAGTCTTGTCCTCAGCAAGGTAATTAAGATGGGCAGGAAGAGTTTTTATTCTATTTTGTAGGGTTAAAACCGTAGGAATGATGGCATTTTAGAGACACATTTACTGCGCCTACTGCATAAGCAATACTGGGGCCAGGGGCTGGCAGGGGGGAGGAGGGATTGGATCCTATTTGAGCCAAGAGCAAGGAAGCCTTGGAAGCTCTGGCTTTAGCTTTATTTTGGCCTCTATCTCTGTAGCAGTCAGCTTGCAACCTCATCTCAAGCCAAAACTTGCCTCCTGGCCAGGCAGCCTGCCACAGAGGTGGCTGCAGAGGCTCACTGCTAATTCTGACTGACCTGGGCCGAGGGTCCCAGGGTTTCCAGGCTCCCAGTCCAGCTGGCTTTCTGGGCTCCCCAAGTCTGCCTGGAGTGTCTAAGCCATGGCAGATTCTGACATGATTCCTGTTGATTTCACTACTCCCTACCCTCACTAGCAGCTGTTTTCTCAAAGCTGTGGTCCCTAGAGAGCACCTTTCACTCTGGAAATTACGTGTGTTGGTGTTTCCAGAATCATTTTTTTTTTCTTTCACTTTGCCTGCTCAATGGGAAATTTCTCAGGCTTTTTTTTTGCCTCTAATATTCGTATAAACAAATTTCAAAATGCCAAAATTTCATCCCTTCAGAGATTCTGGGACTTGGCTGCTTCCAGTGCAAATGTTGGTATTTAAATCTGAAGGAAGATTTAATTGATTCAAATGGTGAGACTCCCTCAAAATGTAGCAGGGTTACCCTAATAAAGGGAAAGACAAGGCTCTGCTGACAAGGTACATCCTCTTTATGTTAATATGAGGAATTTTGTGGCATGAAAGGATCATATCCAGGTTCCTTGGTTTTCTATATTATTTACATTGAAACAAGAGGCTGAACAAAGGTGAACAACAGCTGTAAATTAAGAATAGTGAATTTTGTTTCATCTTCAACTTGGGTAAAGTCTCTGCCCAGCAATTTTTAATGCTGTCCTTTGTGGGTTGTTTTGTAAAATATCCCCTTTAAGGCTGGCAAACAAGCACCTACTCACTCATGAAAGAAAAAGTTAATGTTGCTTCACAAAGAAAGTCCATAGCTTTCTAACTCTTAAACTTCCTGTGCTCCTGTTTCTGAACAATATAGAATTGTGTTGGGAAGGAAAGCACGTCCCCAGTGGTACCTGTCTGAGCTTGGTATTACACCGTCATTTAAGGATACACCTAAATGCAGTTTCAGAAGGCTCCAAAGCTGACGCTTGCCTGAACATTTAGGTTTGCCTTAGTTTTAATACTGTTTTTGTCTACCTTCTGCAGTTAATGTATATTTTCAGGTGTTTCTGGGGTGCTGTGGTTTCCAAAGCAGGAAATCCCTGCAGCCATTGTGCTGGGTCAGATGAAAAAGAGCGCAAAGCATCACTGCTTTGTAACTACCATATCTCTCTGCAGGGCTTCTGAGAAAAAAAGAAATTAAAAATAGCTTCCTGCTTTAGCAGGAAACTTCCTGTTATTTGTATCGTCCTCCCTGTCACCTAATGCAAGGTGTCAAGTTATAAGGGAAATGTAGTGTATCGAGTATTATACCTCCATGAAGCTGAACCAGTTCTCATTTGCATTGTGTCATTCTCATGGGTACTAGAAGTAGCTTGAACAGCAAAGCAAAATGAGGAAAGTTTTGAACTATTTTTTTTCTGCTAGAAATTCTTGTTATTTTATTTTAAAAGGAATTGTGGGGGGAGATAAGAGTCTTTTCTGTATTATATCTTTAACATGTTGTATGTGCTTTCAGTTCTCTATCTCAGCCTCCAACAAAGCCTTAAGGAATAGGGCCTTTAACCTTGCAGGTATTTAAAGTCTCAAGGCTGTAAACCAGGCACTGTAGAATATTACTTATTTCGTGTGTTACAGCAGAGAACAGCGCCATATGGGAGAATGATATTTGGCACTGTGAGCTGTTGGGGCTAAAAATTAGGAAACTTTTTTTTCCCTGCCTCTCTAATATTTCTGTATTCTTGGCAAGTTTTTCTTCATTACGTATGATGCCTCCCATCCCTGTATTGTCAGTAGGATGAAGGACATTACAGAGTGTTTGGAGTAGCAAGACATGAAACATAGTATGGGTCCTCTTCCTGCTAAGCAGTTTTACTGATGCAGACTGCAACTGACTTTGCAAAGGTTCAAGCATGGGTATGGGCAATCTGCCTCCAAAGCAAAGAGTTATTTTATTAATGCAGATCCAGGGAATCCAGAAACCAGCAGATGCCCATGCTGTGGAATGAAGGGACTTTTCTGTAGGGAATGAAGGTACAAACCCAAAACAAGATATTATTCTTGGTCTGTATTTCCACCATAAGAGATCTGCAGATCAGGAGCAGTCCCATACAGGTTCCTGTCATTTTAAGTGATAAACTAAAAGAGTATCACAAGCATGCCCTCTCTTCCCCCTCCCTCGGCAGGAATAGATGGAACAAATCTTTCCAACTTACAAAGGTGCAAATAGGCTTTTCTGCAGAATGTTTTCATTGCCTCTCCCCAGCTGTTTTGGCTTTTGAGGTAAGACTGGTTTAACTTTTCAGATCTGCTAGGATTTGGCATGCATATTTTGTTTTCATTTTCCTGTGCTATTGCAGACTTGTGCCGTTCTTGCTTACTTACTGATTGTCAGCCAGATAGTGAACTCAAGAGATTATTTTTTGTCATGTTTTTTTCTTTAGGAAATATTTTTCCATGGTAGAAAAACCAAAGGCAGTGAAATTGAATTTAAAAGTTTAGCATTCAGAGGCATTGGTTTTGTTCAGAATAACTTTCAATTTTCTCGCTTCAAAATACAAACTGCCAGAACTGTTATAACAACAGTGGTGTCATAACAAGTTCCAGATTTGTTCTTGTTGTGCAGCCTGCTTTTAATTGTCTGAGTGTAATAAAAGTAAATTCAAAAGTTTTGAATTAGCAGCATTTAAAAGTCTGTGCAAATCTGGAGCTAATAAGGATTGCACTGGACATTAGTTCAAGAAGGTAAGGCCATTTCAAAACATACTAATTTGTGGCCACTGCAACCTCAAGTTTTGTTCCGAGTTGACTTTGTACAGAACTGAGGAACATTGTGTATAGAGTTAAAAGAGAAGCCAAGTCCAGAACCTGATGGACAAACAATGCTAGATGTGATCAGGGAAATAGAGATGCCTCTGTAGTAAGGCATTCTGCTAATACAAGCAGTGAAGAAATTACAACCATATTGCTGTAAAACAACACATAAACAAAGGCATCAAACAGATGGGGTAGATGCACTTTCTGAAACTGTGTGCAAAGGAAAGTATCACTAATTCAGATTGCAGAAGAGATGGGGGAAAAAAGCCAGTATGAATTTGTGCAGCCACCTGCCATTAACTAGCCTAAAGTCAAGTGTAAGTGTGAGGGTAGGCAGAGAGAAAGGAAGATTACTAAAAGTATTAAAATGAAGCAGCTGAGCTTTCCTACTACAGCTACAGAATTTGAACCTAGTAATCATTAGATCAATAAAAAAGAATTCATTCAGGACAACTGGGAGCTTAAGAATGTAAAAGCAAGCACAGAAGTGATGCTTTGGCCAGGAACGTCTGGACAGGGAAAATAATTTTTTTTTCTAATGTCAGCAGAAAAGTTTGTCTAAATGTCAGCAGCAAGAAGAAAATGTGAAGTCGTCAGCACAAAGAAACATTTATCATTCCTGAACTTCCATGTCACCTATGGCAACTTCTGGGAACAACTTTTTCTGCAGGGAATATTATGAATATTTACTGGCAATAGATTCCAAATACTTTTAAACATCTCCCTGAAAACAAAATATATCATTGGATGTCCACTCCATGACTGCCTTCCACGTCTGAGAGGAGAAAACATGAGAATAGTGCATCCTACTTATAGGCAAGATCCAGAAAGACTTTCAAAAAACAAAGGCTGAAGAGGGTAGGGTTTTCTGGTTTTGCTGTACAGACACAGCTGATCCTAAAATGCTGAACCCAATGCAGTCTTAGAAATCACAGTGAAATTCATCACAGTGCAGTAGTTATGTAGGAGGCCTTTGAAAAAACACCTCAACAAAATAAGAACAGGTAGCCAAAATGCATAATAGGCTATTAGCAGATAAATGTGGAAATCCTCCCCTGGTAAGTGCAGCCAGGCTCTGGTATGTACCCAGTCTACCACTGCTTCCTAGGCCCCACAGGTCCGACTGGCTTATGGAACCTCACAACTGTAAGGGCTGAGACATGACAGCAGCATCTCATCGCTTTCAAGCATGTGAAACTTCTAGGTGAGGCTACCACAATGTAAAGCATTCCATCTGCAAGGCAACACACGTAACCACAGCAGAAGACTGGATTGGCCCCTATCCACCAAAGCTGGCCATGAGAGCCTTCTCCTGCTGTGAAATGTCCCTTCTGACCAGTTCAGAGCAGGAGCTTGAGCTCCTGTTTGCCCCTACCCCACCGAATGCTTGGTGGTGGTGCATCTGAGGTGCTGCTGGGAGCTTTTAATGACACTACACCCTACTTGTTTTGAGGCAAGGATGTGCAATGGGCAGGGCTGCACTCGGTGCTCCGTGGTGGAGGTCCTCCTGCAGCAGGTGGCTGAGCTGAAGAACACTGTTAATAGGATGAAAGATGTCAGGGAAGCTGAGGAAGCAGTGCTGCTTGCTCCAGGACCAGACTGTGCAGGGGCCTCAAGCATCCCCTGTAGCTCATGCAGGAAAGGAGGCCACTGACCCAGGAAGCTGGGAAACAGTAACAGAAAAAAACAACAAAAAAGGAGGAAGAGGACAATTAAAAGCAAGGGGCTTCCTCCTAAATCTGTTCTCCCCACCCAGAACTGCTTTGCTGTCCTGTAGGGGACTGATGAGGAAACACACTCCCACCAGGAACAACCGGCTGATGAACTGGGAAAGAAGATCACTAATGGTGCTGCCAGGAAGAAGCGGCGAGCCGTAGTAGTAGGGGACTGTACTCTGAAAGGAACAGAGGCACCTATCTGTCGGCCTGACCCAGTCTCAGGGGAGGTGTGCTGCCTGCCAGGGGCTCAGATCATGGATGTTGCAGGGAAGCTGCCTGCTCTAGTCAGTCCCACTGACTGTTACCCACTTCTAGTGACCCATGTGGGTGCTACTGATATAGCTAGCTGTAGCCTGGAGAACATGAAGGACTAGAGAGCTCTGGGAGAGGTGGCTAGGGGCTCTGGAGCTCAGATTGTCTTTTCATCAGTTCTTCAGGATACAGGGCAGGAACTCAAAAAGGCTAGGAGGATTGGCCAGGTTAATAAATGGTTAGAAGGGTGGTGCCATAGTCAGGGGTTTGGGTTTCTTGAACAGGGGACTCAATTTAGTATGCCAGGTCTACTGGGGGCTGGTGGAGCTGGTCTGACAAAGAAAAGGAAGAGTGGATTTGGTAGGAGGCTTGCCAGACTGGTCAAGGATGCTTTAAACTAGATGTGTTGGGGGAGGGTGGCATCATTTCATCCCAACACACCAGGTCACTTGCCAGCACCTATATTAAATGTTCAGAGCACTGTAGAGATATTCTATCCTCTCCAGCCAATGAGCTTGCTTCAATTGGAGCTTGGCTCAGGTGCATCTATACAAATGCCTGTAGCATGGAGAAAAACAAAAGGAATTAGAGATGTGTGCACGCCCACGGGGGTATGATATCATAGGTGTCACAGAGACATGGTGGGATGGCTCCTATGACTAGTGTATTGGAATGGAAGGTTACAGGCTCTTTAGGAATGACAGGAATTGTAGGCAGGGAGAGGGAGATGATGTTTATGTGAGGGATAGGCTGGAGAGTATGAAACTCTGTCTGAGAACAGGTAAGCAGACAACAGAGAGTTTGCGGGTCATGGTTAAAGGGAGAACAGCAATGGGAGATATTATTGTGAGGATCTGTTACAGACCACCTCAGCAAGAGGACTTGGTGGATGAAGTGCTCTATAGACAGATAGGAACAGCCTCATGCTCTCAGGCCCTTGCCCTCATGGGGACTTCAACCACCCTGATATCTATTGGAGGGATGGTATGGCCTGGCACAAGAAATCCAGGATGTTCCTCGATTGTGTGGAAGACAACTTCCTGCCACAAGTAATAGAGGAGCCGAGGAGAGGTGCCACACTTGACCTTATCCTCACCAACAGGAATGGGCTGGTTGGAAATGTGATGCTTTTGGGCAGCCTTGATTACAGCAATCATGAGATGGTTGAATTTGAGATGCTCAGGACAGTGAGAAGGACGTGCAGCAAGCTCACTGCCCTGGACTTCAAGAAAACACACTTTGGCCTCTTCAGGAACCTGCTCAGTAAGATTCCATGAGATATAGGCTAGAGGGCAGGAGGCCCCAAGACTGTTGATTGATTTTCAAGGATCATCTGCTGCAGGCTCAGGAACGATATGTCTACTAGAAGGAAGTTCTGCAGGAGGGCCAGGAGACCTTCTTTTATAGATAAGGATGTTGTCGTAGTTTGAGGCCCCTCAAACAGTTCTGTGCACCCCCCCCCCCCCTTTCTTCCCCAGTCCCGGGGAAATGGG
>JASSUY010010758.1:0-17527 GCA_032466535.1 Forpus xanthops
CTCTGAGGCATTCTGGGGCAGGGAATTTCAGTGCTCTTGATATTACTGACTAATGATAAAGAGGCTTACATTCCTGAACTCATATTTTTATTTTGTATCTATTTAATTTTAATCTTAATTTATTATAAACAGGGTGGAAAGCATATTCAAATCTCTACAAAGGCAGAAGGTTCTGGGTTTAATATTAAAATATGTCATTTGCAATAACCTTTACAGCTTTGTCATATACTCTCAATAAATGACTTCTAAGATTGATTAAAGACCTTAGCTTTACTTCACATGTTAATCAATCTCACCAGCCAATTAAAGCTTCTGTGCTAGAGAGCAACAGAGATCATGTCTTAGCTATATATGGTAGCATTTATTGTGCAAGCCAAACCTTTATGACCTGGTAGAGGAACTCATGAGAGTTTATGGGAAAAGAACATCAAAGAATTGCAAGATTATTCATGCTGATACTTAATGAGTAGATATTTAGAAGTTGTATTTCAGAAGGGGTAAAAGCTAAATGCAGAATTGTTTTCCCTGCACTGAAAGCAGAATTGGTGCTTAAGAACAGCAGACTCCTACTTCTAAGCCACTCCATGCTCTTCCTTCTTTTAATGACTTGGAGTATGTCAATTAAATTTGCTTCAATTTCTCTACCTGTAAAATGGGAACAAAACTGGTTTGCCATCTGGATAATCTGAGGATGAACTAGCTTATGCTCGAAGTAAATGAAAAGCAAACTGTCCATTCCAGTGATACTATGGTTTCCCACACAAACAATTTAACTGGAAATTAATTTGGAGCAAGAAAAGCAGAACTACATCAAGCTTGCAGGTCACCGGTTTCCAGTCCTGACTACAGTGAGTGTGGTAGGCTAAGGAAAATGAGCAGAGGGGGCTACAATGCATTTTCTGCATGTCTCCACAGCTGACCTGTTTAGTAGCTTTTATAGCAGAGAGGCCACAAGCTAGACATGGGAAATCCACACTTGTTGTGTCAGTTCAGCTCAGTGCTGAGGCACACTGATGTGCCTGAGTTATACATGAATAAACAGATGATTCCAGCTACCAGAGCTACAAGGCCCTGCATTTTTCAGAAGATTTTTAACTCACTCTAAACATAAAGAGAAATCCTCCACTGTGTAGGATGTAGTGATTAAATGCCCAAGCAAGAACTGCCTTTTGACGTGCGTGCACCCTTGTCCTTTCACAATGGGTTGCTATTTCCTGGCTGGACTTTCTGAATATTAATGTAACTTGAGTAAATAGTAGTACTTGTAAATCAAAAGGTAAAGTAAAAAGCAAAAATTGAAAATGACACTAAAGATCTTTTGCTTTTTTCTGTGGGGAGTATTTATTCCAAACCACTTTGATATTGTGAGGTATTGCAATATACTTTATTTCAAAGAATATACATTTGAAAGTGTTGAAAGATCAGATTCCTAGAATTCATGTATTCTTGAGGTGGATGCGAACAACATGTTAGTACTGGACTGAGGACATTATCTGAGTTCCATGTATAGCCTGAATTCCAGGCGAGACTGAAGCCAATTTTATTTATGTTCCGTCTCGGTATAATATCTTTCCATCATTCAATTGTCTCAGTCTAAACACTGCAGGAAAGTTACTTTGAAATGAATGTCTGGGTGTCAGGGGCTAGCGAGCTAATAGTATAATTACTTTTGTAGTCTTTATTAGTTGAAATGTTTATTAGAAAGCTTACTTTTTATCCAATGAAAGATGACAATCTGGGTTTGATTGAGCACTGTTTGTTGTTTTAATATTGTTAGCTGTGTGAATGGGTTAACACACTTCTCATCTTCCAGAAGCTGAAGGCTATGAGAAATCCCAGGGGTAGCCACTCCTCAGCCCACATTTGCTGCCTTTGCCAAGGAAAGATCCCATAAGATTTCCCCCCCTCCATCACTAAAGGGTTGTGATGATTTTTAATGTCACTGCCTAGATGGCCTGGAGATTTTTATCTATTGCACTTACAGGTCACCTTAATATTATCTCACTCAGAGGGGGGAAAAAGTTTCTAGTGGGATAATATTAAGTTATACAGCATGACACAAGGTCAGACTGTGAGAGACAAGAATATATGAATAAAGCCAGTGGCCATGAGAGTCACTAGTGTGAAAAAAAAAGAAAAAAGAAAAGAAAAAAGAAAAAAGAAGAGAAAGAAGAACAAAGAGTAAGAGGGGAAAAGTGCTAGTGAAGGAGAAAAGAAGCAAGGAGAGAAGAAGGAAAGATTAAAAGGGAAAAAGAACGGATCAGGGTCAGAGTGGGTAATGTAAAGTCATCCTCCTTATCTCAATAAGCTGCACACTGTGTGCTCTCAGTGGCCATGTTCATACTGAATTAGCTCCAGACTGCCTCTTTTCTCTGGGACTCCATCTTTTTGAAAATACATCATCAGCACAACTCCATCCTGAAGGCATATTATACTAATGCATCATTATTGCAATGGCTGACTGATGGTGTACTAGTGTCATACATCACCAGTGCTGCGCCTTGTTCTGATGAAATGTTGGTGTGGCACATCTTCAGGGAGAAGCACACAGGTCCCACTACTAGTGACTCCAGAGATGTAAACTACCCAGAATTAAAGCTAAAGCCTTGGAGGAGGGTAGCCAGGAAAGGTGAGTGTCCCCGAAAATCCAGAAGCATCCTGAACCTCCTGAGAACTTTGAGTTAATGTAACTTTGAGTTACATTAGTTGAACTGCCTGGAAGACTGACAAAAACCAGCTGCTGGGCTTGGACAAGAGTCACAAAACCCTTAGCAACATGGTAGTAATGTGAGGTAGTTACCATGAGCCAGAGAAGGTAAACAGCAATATCCCACTCCAGCTCTGCCTGTGAAGAAAAAATCACAGCTTGACTGACAGTCAGGTTTGCAGCAAGGGAAAGGGAGGGATGGGGAAAGCAGGAGGGAGATGACATCTGTCCTCAGCTGGGTGGCCTTGGCTCCCTTCCACATGAGCATCCCTCCCCTCCTCCCTAAAATACACTGCCTCTACGGGCTCCTGTAGAAGACACTAGCTGCCTCGAGGGATGGGCTTGCAGAATCTGGCCCCAGCAAGTGGTCAGCTGCATCACCCCGTTGTTAATCTGATTGTTTTGGGAGTGGGATGGTGGAAGAAGCATGGAAACTTGGCTGAATGGCAGCCTGAAACTTGGCATGAAACAGTAATTTCTTGATCCCCACATACATGCGCTCTTCCTGTCCTGCAAAGAATTTGCCTAACCATACACAAAAGCCCAACCAGTTGGATCGTACACACCTACCTTTACCTCAATTCTTCCTTCCAAGACAGCCAATGCACCTGGCTCACCTTCCAAACCAGAGGCTGGTTCTCTCTCTGCTGGTGGCTTCCCAGTGCCCTGGAGCAATTTCTTTCTCTGTACTCCGGTTCCCCAACAGGCAGAGTGGGATCAGTGACACAACCCCCCGTTAGAGTCAGAGTTGTACGGCTCTTAGCAAAGCCTCTTTTAGTTTGTTTCTTACAAAATAAGTCTGAAATAAGGCTCTTTCATCTCAAAGGATAGGTCCCTCACTTCACCAGTTGCAATTCCCCTGGGGATAAACACAGGCAATGGTCATGTCGCTGGTAATCATCATTTCACGAACTGGATTCCTCTTTTTCCACTGTGCCACCCATGTAACAGAGGACCTAGAGTACTTCTGAAGTGGCTCTGTTGTTCAAAATGGAATTACTCCAGTCTACACCCACATTGCTGAGAGTTGAATTTGCTCCAGTGATGCTAACCAAAGAGGATATTTACCAGATAGCTTGGAAATGTAAACTGTCAAAAATTAGAAAAGGCCTCAACTCAGCATATCAAGGTATCATTTTTTCCCTCAGTCTTGCAGAATTGCTGTGCACCTGCCATACTTCACATATCTTTTAATGGACTTAATATCCTGCTTTTTCACAAGGGAAATAATCCCATCACAAGGATGCAACTATATTAAGGAGCATTGGTTTTCAGTGTTCATCATATAAATAACAAATTGAGCTGTGTGCATTCCAATATTTAAGAATGAATGTGCTGCAACAAGAAAATCTGAGGCTTTGCAGGAATGAATGAATTTTGGCACCATTAAACAATAGTTTTGCCTTTAAAGCATGATTCCTTGCACCTCACAGCTTTCTGTAAGTTCTTCTTCCAGACTCCTTTGAAAATACTCTTCTAATGTAAAAGGCCCCAGAGCAGGTCTCTGAAAGATTAGCTTCCCATCTTTGAGATATTCATTGACAGCTGGGGCTCATCATCTGTAAGGATGACGGGCAGAGAGAGCCGTCACTGCAAAACCACAAATGTGTGTGTGAACACATACTTGGGGAGGTGGCTCTTTGCAAAATAATCGTTGTCTCTGTGTTTCCAGCACCTAATTTGTAATTTCTGTATAGCCATAACCAGGAGCTGGAGTCACTGTCAGCAAGCATGTTAATGATAGCAGGACTCACAAATAAGTGCCACAGGACACCTTGAAGCAAACCAGTCCCTAACAGGTTCATCCCTTCTGTTGAAGGTGGCAGAAGATAGACTTGGCCAACAGATAACATCCTTGCCTTCCTTGCCTAGACCTGAAAAAGTTCTCTTCAGAGCTAATGATAAGCCTGAAATAAAATACAAAAAAGATGACAGTTGAGTTCAGGTAAGCACTTTGAAACACAGATGGCTATGTGGGCTGTCCAAGTAGTTTTGACCTGCAACAACAGCAAAATTAAACTGAAGAAATATCTAGTTTTTTTTTGCTTTCTATGTTCTCAGGGGCCCTGTAAGAACAGGATTTTCTCAGGTGATTTGCCAGCACTGGGACTCACTCAGTTTACAGATCTACCCCTCCAGTACTGGTCAAGATCAGGAGAGGGAGTCAGAAAACAGTAATTAAAAAGCAGGTACAGAATACCAGGCAAGGGGTGGTGATGCCTCCAGTGACAGAAAAGCAGGTGGCAGAAGATGGAGCAGTCAGGAAAGTGCTAAAAGTTTCAGTACTGCACTGGTACATTTGCTTGGATTTAAGGTTTGCTTTAGCCAGCTGTTTGTGTTGCGATTTGCCAGAGCACTTAAAGCTCCGTATCTTTTTGATATCCACTTCATAGCCTGCCTCTGTGTCCAGCAAAATAAGAAGGTGACAGAGGGAAGGTGCCTGAAGTTAGCCTCTGAAGAGGTCAGAAGGTTTATACCGTCTTTGTGTCAACCAGAAACATCTCTGGGGAAATCAATAATGCAACTTCTTTCTTCAGATTTAATTAAAGAAACGTTTCAGGCTGCAATTTGAAAGCAAACACAAACAACAAAAACCAACATTGGCTTTCTCTTACAGCTACCGTCTCCCCAGTGCACTGGAAAGTGAGGGGGAGGAATCATTTTTGCATAACATGTACATAACAGCTTTTTTGATGTCTTAATTATTTCCCATGCTCATAAAGCATTTCAGTCCTATTGTTTCTTTTCACAATCTGTTTGGGGTCATTGTTAAGCAGATCACTTTGCCCACCCAGAGGACTGTGAAACTCCAGGCAAAGCAAGAAAACTGCATGTATGTTTGCTGATCCAAGGTTACCACTACCACCCCTGATGTTTAGAGTCTCCCCCACATCCTTTAACAAATCAATTTGTAATATGCAGCTTGAATCTCGTTAGTAGCTCAGTCAAGACAATGAAGTTGATATGAAACTTTACAGCAGTGCACAGATTATCAAAACCACACCAAGTCCTCCATGATCTTTGGCTTTTGACGTAAACGTCAAGGGAAATGCCAAGCCTCAGCTCTTTTCTCAGATTACTGCTTCCTCAAAAATCCAGGCTATTGTTCCAAACTCTTCGGTAAAGACTGGCTGGCAACTCTAAGCCTTGGAGTTCCTGGCTTGTGCTGTTGTAAGACTGAAACTGGACAGCAGAGGGGCTGAGCTATTGCTCATTCATGGAAGATAGAGCCAAGACCATCACAAACAAGTTGGTTCTCTGCTGCCAGGGCACCTTGAACCTCTTTACTGTCCTTTTACCAGTGTTACAAAGGAAGAGATCCTTGAGTTAAAAAGCAATACAGGCAGATGCAATTTATTCTAGGACAAACTGCTCATGAGAGATGTTAGTCAGAACCTTAATGCACTTCTGCTTATTTCCATGGAAAGTGAGAGTGGGTAAAGCCTGAATTTCTCTGGATTTCCATGGCAAGAATTAAATTTAACTCAACACACTTCAGACACCAACGCTGCACCATGCAGATTCAAGCCAATTCTAGTCAAGTGCTTTGTTCTTGGGAGTGTAGAATTCCTTTCCATTGTCCATCAGATTTAACATCCTCATTGAGTTGTAGTCATCAAACCCAAATTATTACAATTAACATGCAGTCAGCCTCTGCTGGACAATCTTCTGTATAACTTACATTTGAAGATATTCCAAATATACATTAATTCCAAGTAGAGGTAAATAAGTGAGTGACACTATGGTGTAGGTGGAAATCTATGAAAAGAGGCATCAACTGTGGAATATCTTCTGGAAAAAAGAAGCACATATTAATCTGTGAGGTGCTTATTTATAGTATATACACAGATATATATATATGTGCGTGTGTATATAAATATATATCACCCAAGGTTATTCAATCACATCTAAGTTAATCTTCCTTTCAGTAAAAGACTTTCTCAAGGAACAAAATAAGCAATTGAACACTTAAAAAAAAATAAATAAATCCTGCTGCACTGTGCAGTGTCTTCTCATTTTGCAATTTTACTACTTCAACAATTCTGAATTAGCATTTATTCATAGCAATTCCTGAAGTGTTACAAAATGAATTCTGCAGTGGAAGTCTATGCAAATGAAACTCTGTCCATGTTACAACCCTCCGTTTGCAAACACACTGAGGCAAAGAGCTTTCTCCCGATGAAACAGTCTGGAGCTGGGGCAGAGGGTCTGCAATGGATCATCTTTGTCATAATTCTCACTCTTGCTCCTCAACAACAGTACGCTGAGTACCCAAAGCGCCCTCAGCACTGAAGTCCAGAATGAACAATTTGCAGATAGATGTAGCAGTAACTCTACTGTGCTTGGAAACATCCACATCCTCTGGGATGGATTAAAGACCAATCATTTTCCATTCTTACTAGAGAAAGCAGAATTCTTAATTTTTCACCCCTGGGTGAACAGCAACAGGAGTTTTGTAGGAAGGCACAAAGGATAAACTTAGGATATTTAGATTTTGTTTTCTTCACTGGGAAAATGAGTTTGTCCTGGTATCAGTTACTTTTGACAGTGAAAACAAGTTGGAACTTACAATTGTTAGAGAGGTCACTGTATTCTCCTAGGCAGTATCTGCTTCTGAACTGGCCCAGATGAGGCCTGTGTCTACCCTTGTCTCCTATGTCTCTGCATCATGCAGGCTTTGTATGATTGCATCCATCAGATGTTGTGCCAAGCTTGGTCACTGGTGGAGGCTGTCAGTATGGAAGGTCTAATGTGGGTTTATAGATGTTCCCTAATCTTACAGGCCAGAGTTTGCATGTTTACAAATAAGGGCTGTAAATCACCAGAGAGTCTTGCCAGATTCCTTGAGGAAGGCTCAGTATATAAATGCAATGGGCATGATTCAAATTATTTTGCAGTAAACACTCATGAGGATGGGGGAAAAAACACCAGCTTTTAATGTATTTTTCTTCTAAAATCTTGGTTTCTTTTCTTTTACAATCAGTAAATGCAAGAGGTATCATGAAAAGTAAATCTCTTGGGCAAGTGGAGACAAATATCCAAGGGGGTCCTGGGGAAATCCCAGCTTTTCTCATCAAGCAAGAAGGCACTTTCTGAAGCCATGGAGATGACTGCAGCTGTGCGTGTTCCTGGGGAGAATGACAAAATGCTGGATCTTCAGTTAAATGGCACAAGACAGGCGGGGGGCAACGGTATATGGAGAAAACTGTCACTTTCGTCCCTTAGCAATATCATCTAATAGCCCAAAATTCTCCTCAAGGATTCTTGGGGTTAAGATATATAACGTAGCAGAAACATGTTTTCTAACCAAAGATGATGTGGAAATCTGCTAAGGTGTTTGGAATGTCTTTCCTATGAGCGAAGTTGCATGGGAAAGCTGCGGGCATCCCTGGGATGGGAGGGTATAGGTGTTTCAGGCAGACCTGACAGTAGCTTAAGATAGGAAGGAGATATTATATTCTTTTGAAAAGCATAGAAACAATGCAAATTTATTTACCCACCCTGGAATTTAGCCAGGGCTAAGGAGAAAGCCACATGCAGTTAATATTTCAGCCTTATAACTTCTAAAGGCCCAGGTCAACAGTCTCTGAAGAGGTGTGGACTGGGGAGCTCTTCTGTCCCTCACTGTGTGCTTCCGATATGAAATGTCTCCACATCATTTAACCACGTACAGAACCCATACATCTAACATCCTCAACAGCTCCTAGCACACCTGTGCAGCCCGAGGTGACTACATAAAAGAAGCTAATAAAGCAGCACTTACATTTCATTCATTTTATTCACCAGCTCGAGATTTCAGGGGTGGAATGGAGCACAGCTGGCCTTTGGATGTTAAATGTGTTTCATAAGCCAACACCGGTTCAGCACACAGGCAGAAGCCCTTCTTGTCTCATGGCTCTCCACAGGCAATAGAAAGGAAGTATGTTGGCACTCTCACAGCTGGCAGTGGGGTTGGCACAGAAAAGCTGTAAATACTGTGTAGGCATGATGGTGCAAGCTGCCAGGGTGAGAGCAGGTCACCATGCCTCGAGGGGCTCCTAGCCACCCGCAGGAAGGCACAATGCAAAGTGCTTTGCTCTTTTTAACTGAAGTGAAGGGCAAAGGGTAGGGTGGATAACAGATGTTGGATCAGGTCTGGCCTGACATGGGTGAATGCTCCTGAGAGTGGAGATGCATCTCAGGAGGCTTTGGGGCTTTGCTACATTGCTGGAGTAAGGAGCTTGTTATTCCTAAAAGCTCCACACTCAGAGGCCCTGTCCAGCTCTGGGTTTCTCCCTGCTCTGACAGAAGTACTCCTGAGTACTAGTCCTGTACCTGCTCTGGTGCCTGGCCTACGAACCTATTTACATGGCAAAGGGAATCTTCTTTTTCCGCCCTGTCTCACTTGAGAATATGAGAGTCCCACTGAAAGCCATGTCATCTCTGTATGATTTGGATAGCTGCTAGAAAGGAAGGGAGCACATGGGAAAGAGCTACGCTATGTCATAGAATCACTTATTGGTTTGCAGATCAGAATGTACTTTATCAACCTGTTCTTCCTCAGAGCCAAAGACATTAAGAGAGGGCATCCTAGGGATGCAGAGGAAGGCTCTAACCAGGTAATGTTTGTATATGTGATTCTTGACATGTAATTTGCACCTTATGACTACGTGCACAGTGCCAGTGAATTTCTGGGTTTATTAAATTATCCAAAGCAATTCCATTTTGGACTCATGTTGTGCTCCAGGGAAACTTCTTTTAAATGGCTTTTTCCCAGAGCAGGATGACTGTTTGCAAAATGTGCTTGCCCGGACTGGGTGCTTTCGCTGGCAGGGTGTGATAGCAGGGGCTGTCTGACGTTGGGGCTTAGTCCCATCAGGTACCAAATTATATATCTAGATACCCAGACCTATGTGCTGAGTGCAAAGGCCTTTCCAAAGTCAGCTGTAAACATGGGGAACAGCTGGTGCTGAGCACAACTGAGAGGTGGCAGCCAAAAACATTCTACCACTGGACCTCAACTTTTTTCTCAAAAACCCTTTTTCTCCTTAGTCATTTCCTCTAATTTCTTTCTGAAGCATGTGTATAGCCACTCTTTAGACTCAGCACAGAGCCTTTCTTCAGGCATTCCTGCCTGAGTAGGGTCCATATGGAAGGACAAGACAATCCAGAGCCAGTTAATATGCCTGGCAGCAGCCACAGTTCACTTAAAGTAGCCCATAATGTCTTTATTTCTTACTAATAAGTATTGAATTTAACAGGGCCATGAATTCCCCTGATGGTAGATGAGTGGCTGATAAATTAATAGGTTTATATGTGCAGCCTCTATAAGCAAACACTGCATCAAAAAAAGAATACAAAAAACCACACAGAACAACAACAGAAAGAAAAAAAAATAAAAAGGCATTGATACTCAAAAGGGCTCAAACTTCTCATTTCAAATGCCCCCAAGGATGTGGATGCTCAGAACTGAGATTCCAGCTTGGCCTCTTGTAAAGTTGGAGAGTCACATGAAAAATCTAAAACTGAATTGCTTAAATTTAAGGCTTTTCACTCACATTGTGATATCATACTCTCTAGAGCTCATTAAGTCTTGTTTTTACCCCGTTTACACATGGGCATTGCCCAGTGGTTTAGTAGAGTTGTCCATATGGTTGTAGAGCAGGAAATTAGGGTCTAACTCTGTAATAAGAAACATTTTTCAGACAATGATAAAGGTGTTTTCATGAGCTTCTCTTCATGGTAACCCACCAATGTATCCATACCTCAAATTTAGTCTTTCCTTATATAATTGTAAAAGACACCTAAAGAACTTCATAATCTTTAAAAATGATTTTGAAAGCCCTTGGTGCCTCCAAGTTCTAACACTACAAGTATTTTCCCCAGGGCATTTGATTACAGTAGAAAATTGTCTTTTTAATTTGCAGAACTCAGAAAAGTCAGAAGATGGCAGCAGTTCATTCATGCATTAAACAATCCCTAAATCTCATGAAGAGAACATCTCTTCCTTAAAGTTATTTGTGTTATGCAATCACCTAAGAATAAAGATTTATAATATATAAAGCAAAATAATTTTGCTCGCGCAGGTTCTCCAGTCATCAAAACCATTATTTCTCTTATTCTTTTGCCTTTCTTTTTTGTTGTTGTTAGTGCAGTGGAGAAATTTTCAGGAGGCAGGGAAAGTACATTGTCGTACGAAAGGTTTTTAGATGGATACTTTTAATTGCAGACATATGTTTTCAGGATCCCTAAATGTCCTTCCTTAATTTTTGTTCTATTTTTCAAATATCACATAAGGAAAAAAAAAATAAGATAGGTTTGACATTCCCAAATAACACAAGAAGTGAAAAATAATTGTTGTGTTTTTTTCCTGCTTTTACAGTCAAATGTTTTTATCTTACACTATGCTAATCTACATACCTCATCATTTTCACACCATCAGCTGTGGGATCTCTGCTCTCCAAAGATTCAACAGTGTTAATATTGTAGTAATGACTTATATTACTAAATTTTCTCTACCTTGAGAAAATGTATCGTAGTACATTTAAAGTATGGCATGAAGGGTTAACATAAATAATTAAACTAAATTACAGCCATCAAAAAACAAGGCAGGCCAGATCCAAGCTGCCTCAGAAGAAATTTAGTGTGTCTCCATTGCTGTCAGTAGAATTATCTCCAACTAGCACTGGCTTAAAGGATGTAGAATCTAGCATCCTAGCTTTTGTAACACAACCTCCTTGTCATTGTGTGTTCACTTATTCACTTAATTCATAAAATTCAATCAATCGCAATGGGCCACCCAGCCACTAGGGTGAAGAAAAGAAAATCTATTGTATATGATATTTCTTTGATCAGCTATGTTTGAAAGTGCATTCCCCCTCTCCTACCCCCCATCCAAAGAATGCATCAGAGACCAGGACTGACATTGTGGTGCTAGAAGCTGATATTTCCCTTCAGCCTCATTTGTATTGCTTTATTGACATGTTAATGACAAAGTACTTCCCCAGGTCCTATGAAGGACAGAACAAGTCAGAGAAATTAGAATAATACCTAGTCCTAATTAGAAGCCAGGTATCTGCCTAACATGCTCTCTTCTTGTATTTAGCAGCTTCAGATACGTGTACATAGATTGATTGCCTACTTGCTTGATTGATTGATAGAAAGGCTCCACCGTGCTCACAGACACACACATGAAGGGAAGCTTTTGATGTCAATACGAACGAAGATAATGATAGACTTACAAACAATGCCAAATGCTGAGTCTATGAATTACACATAACGCAAACAGAAAATGTGCCCGGCACTGTTTTAAGAGGAATGAGACTAGAAGGAAAACGTGTTGTGTATGACTGAACCGCATAGCTACAGGCAAAATTATACTTTCAGGAAGATTTGCAGGTGATGTTTCTGATTGCCTGAAGATCTCTGCACATAAGCAGGGCAACAGAAATTAATCCAAATCCTTCCTTTGCAGCATCACAAATGCTGTTTTGGAAATAGGCTTCTAGAGCTGGCCTGCTCTGGGAAACAAGGGTTTATCCAGAAAGGAATCAGAGAGATTGATTTTGTGTATGTCAAGATCACAAATGTACTTCTATGTGGGTGCGAGGACATTAATTGATGAGAAGGGTCAGTGTGAAAGGACAGAAATGATCAGCAAAACATAGAAGGGCTTCAGATTCCTCTCTGCATCTCCCCCTCATCCGCCCCCAAATAAAAATATTAAACAACAAATAGAAAACCACAAAAACTTTAAGGGGCACCTTGATCCTCGGATGCTGCTGAGCCCATATTTCTCTGCCGCCTTTGATCTGTACTCCCCTCCTCTGTTCTGCACAGTGACAAATGCACTGCACACAGGGCACAGAGTGCAGCACAGCAGGACAGATCCTTTTAGCTAGAGCTGTGCAAAATGTTCATAGCGGAGCCCCAAATCACAAGAAACTTGCCCAGCTTCAGGTTTCATCGCAAGCTTGGAACTCAGACCACGTCTGTCAAAAGGTTACTGAGATTTGCTAGGCCTTTGAGAAATTTCTCTCTTTCTTTCCCTTGTGCACTCCTTTTCTCTGTCTCTCTCTAATCTGTCTGAATTTCTAAGCCTGTTTCCACAGTGTTTAGGAGCTAGGAGGACTCATAGGTTTGGATTAAAAACCTGCCAAAAGTACTGTCTCATGGTGTCAATTCAAAACCAGGTGAAAGTAGGTGATTCATTCCAAGAAAAAGAAGCAAACAGAACACATAAAATAAAAATAAGATAACAACGGCCAACTAACATCCTCCCAGTTCCTGCATATCCATGAGCCGCAGACTCAGTTCATCAAGGGATTGAACGCCTAGTTTGAGAATGTCTCAGTAGTCCTACTGATTGTCATAGTGTTAGGGACAAAGCTGGAGTTTTTGAAACCAAGTCAAAATGAAGCATGGGTGTGTAATTCCTTTGTAGACCAAAGTTAAATGAGTCCCTGTGGTATGAAAAGATAGTTTCACATAGCTCTTCTTTTTTTGTTTAGAGACACCATGTATGGATTAACAGAAGTTTGTATCACCTTGTTTTTACGCCATCCCTCACTCAAAGATCTCACATCACTTTGCAAAGATTATGTGAGTAATTAGCTGACATGTGGTCAAACAAAAAGTCAGTACTAAGGTTAGAACCAAGGTCTCCTTAGAGCTTTAAACTTAAGCTCATCTGCCTTGCTGGCAGAAGAGCTGTCTATTTCTGTTTTGTGCCAATGACATTTCATGATTCAGTTTGCATATTTAAAGAATAGGTGAGTGATCTCTCTCTGGACATACCTTATGTGCTCTGATGCACATAATATCAAGTGGCATATGAATACAGCACAGTGATACACACTTTTTCAGAGCTTTTTGCATGGTATCTTAAGTACCTACCCTTTCAGTTCCTAACAGAGAGGCCGGAACTTATGCACAGATTTAATGAATATCTTCAGTTCGAGACAGACTTTCAAGCAATGTGTGAAGTTATCTCACAGTGGTAGGGATGCTTTTTGTCTTTGATTAACCAGACCCATGCATTTCAGAGAAACTAATGCTTTCACAGATACTTTATGAATAAGATCAGTATTAAGCTAAAACCTCTTGTGTCTTGATACAGATAGTAGGCTTGCTTTGCAAGCTTGGAGGGACATTTAAAACAAAATAAGAGAAAATAGTGCCTTAGGCTAGTGCAGATTCAGTTGAGTCATTATGTTTTAATGCCCAACCCTTGTTTGTTTTCTATTTCTCTTTGGAGATCTTTTGCCATGGAAGGTTAAAGATTACTGAGATAACTAACAATAAATGTGTTTGGCGTTGTGACTTTTGACCAATAATTGTAACTTGGGCTGGCTGAAATGAATATGTACCCTATTTTACTTTACAACCTACTGCAACAAAATTTGACAAGAACGTTAATTAAAACCTTAGCCCTGTTGATTAATATCAAAATGGAGATGGCCATTTCTCTGAGCACTGGTAACAACCTGAGCCCTTCTCTTTTATCAGCAGTGTGGACTGCAGTGCTGCAGTAATTGCTTAACTGCTCCTTTGCCCGTTAGGACTCAAATGATTTGGCTTTGGAGTGGACTTGAGAAATGACTCAGAGTTTCAACAGACACACCCAGTTACTGGCTTTGTCGTACATTAAATGTTTTCCAATATAACATATTTTTAAAAGAAAGGCTGTGTATTGCTGTCTGTAGACCTGAGGGCATATATCCAGTCACAACATAGGTGCAGGTTGAATGATAACTCTGCAAACTGTTGTCTCACACCCTGCCAGCCTGCTTCAGTGCTATTCTGGAAGGGTACCTGGTGTAGGGAGACGATCCCCTCTTGTGTAAGCCCCCAGCCTGACTGTTGCTGCTACCACCAGTGTTACCAACAGGGATACTTACACAGCAGGTAGTGCCCTCGTGTCCTGCTTACACTAGAGGCTGCAGCTGCAGGTGGCCATCAGGATGCTTCCTGGTGCAGAGACCAAGATTAGTTGAGATTTACATAGGTGGTCAGTCGTTAACAATAGTCATGACTTTGCTGGACGACACTGAATAGACTGCCTTGCAACCATTCTAGTTTGTGAAGCTTTAACTAAGCCAGTCCTAGCGTGGTCATCTCTGAGGCAGCAATCAGTTTACTGAGAGCAACCATCAGAAATGGGCAGTTACAAATCAGAGCTGTGCTGGAACCAGTAACCGAGGCAAAAAGCATCAGTAATTCTCACCACCAAAGCATCCTGTCACCTAAGCCACATAACACCTTCACTATCAAGCCCAGCATCCAACACTCTATCCACCCTGCTCACAGAAATACTGTAGGCATACTGCAAAAATAAAAATAAATTCTTGAATATATGTTTTCTACCACTCACAAATCTTCAAACAGAAGAGTTTGACAAAAATAAATGAACTCAATTTCCAGAAGTCCTTAGATTTCCCCTGTTGTCCCTGTTTTTCTTTTTTTTTAGTACAGATTAGGTGATTCTTCAACTAGAAAAGCTTTAGAAACACTGTCTTCCACAATCAAACATGTTTATTAAACAGATTATTATCTTTCCTGCTTTAAGTAGTTTCTAACATTTTGGTGCCACAGAGGAAGAACAGCAGCAGGTTTAGTTATTAATAATATGTTGTCATGACAATTTTTTTTGCAGTGTTGGAAAAATGCTCTCAGTAGCATTCTAGGTACAGCCAACTTTCAAGGTAGTTACAATGGCTGATTTCTTTGGGGAAGGGTGATAAGGGACAGGACTTGCCCTCTGTCGATGTTCCACAAATTTTCTAGAAGACAAACTGCAGTCTTTTTGCTTGTATCTGTAATTGTCCACTCAGGTAAGTGGTCCCGTGAGACTTCTAAGATTATTGGGTATGAAGGAATGAAGAGGAACAGAGCATTCATGGTACAGTTAAGATTTCTTTTTACTTTCAAGTTCACAATGCAAGGCAATCTCAGAAAGGTCTTTGAGAACCTTTTTGTGCCAATCTTGGACTCAAGAGTTCAATGACAGAAATCCTCAGACAAAAACCCTGCAATTCCCCAGAAAGAGGTCTGTGTCAGAATGAAAAATGTACTAGAAATTTCTCCGTTTTGAAGAGAGGAGTGTAAGCCGAGGGAGATAAGGAGGTGGTCATGGCTCTGGGTTTTCATCGTCCCTAAATTGCATGCCATTTTTAAGGAAAAATATTGGATATTAGCCAAATGTGACTTCAGTCTCATCACAGAAGTAAACTTTGCATTAGAGGAAGCCCTTTTAGAGGACCAGAGTTACATTTTAAACTATTCAGATGCCTGACGAATCAGAGCCTAAGAAGCCTGCTAAGACAATACATTCTACCCCATAGCAACCACACCATCTAAAATGGGAGCTAGAGACCATCTTTAAACTTTTTGCAAGCTTGCTGCACATCTCTGAGCATCATGTGCTGCCCCCAGGCAATCAGATACTATGGTCTTCCAGTTAGTCTACTTTGTATGAAAAATAAATATCCATTGAACTGGAGGAGGAGAGCATTTGCACGTGTGAGGGGAGGGAGACTTACTCTGCTGCCAGAGATTAACGCACTAATGTGAAATAAGGAAGAGAGGTCCAAATCTCTGGGCGAATAAATATTTTATTATCTACAACAAGTGGAAGGGCTTCCGCAAGAGAAGTCTTGCTGCTAAAAACAGTGTACGGTTGATTGGGCCTCTTCTCAGGGGAAACCTGGCCTTGAGCTCAGGCAGGATGGTAAGAGGAGAAAGCAAGCCTCCCCTTCTGTGTTGTATCCCTATCCAGAGGATATGGGAGGAGATTTTTTTCTTCTCTCCACAAAGTGTTTATGAGAAAAGGCTAACATGCTTCAGCAGCCCCCGATTTAAAACAGGGATGGATCCTTATCTGCTTTTGTGGGGAAGGAGTGAGAACCATTTTATCTTCCTAGTAGAAATACCTCCATTTCAAGAAAAATAATCCACCACATCACAAATCACTTTGGGCAGCAAACAGCTGGACATGAATGCAGCAACAAGCAGTGAGTGAACCTTCCCTAAGCAAAACTGATCGCAACAGGCATCTCATGCCCCCATTACCCAGGGCAGGAGCTGCAAGAACAGGAGCAGGATTAAGAAGCACTTTTTTGCTTGCTCAGTTACTCTCCCATGACAAAATCTCTCAAATGCTTGCCCCAGCCACCAGCATGTCCAGCCCTGCTAAGGGTCTGACAGCAGCAAGCTGCTACAACAGGGCACCCTGAACACACTGGGTTGTTTGGGTTTTTTATTGTCCATGTTGGTATTGCATATATTTTAAGCCAAGCTGGCATTTTTTATCTGATCTAAGTGAACAGTTACTTTTAAATATGTTTGGTACATAGTGGTGTGTCACCTCCTTACATCTGAGGATTTGGGGAGGTCCCTTTAGTTTCTTAAATTCCCTGTTCAAATGGGTGAGTAGGCCCAGAAGGACAGCACTGGGCTGCAGACTCAGCTTGAGCCTGGGGGAGACACAGGATCACTATATAGAGGAGAGATATGGGGGCAAATGGCAGCAAAGGGGTGCTGATAACCTGTCCAGGAAAGCTGGGTGCTGGGTTTAACTTTCACTGCATGGGACCAATGTGGACTTTGCAGAAAAGGCCCCTTAGCCCTTTAGTAATCCCATAGATGAAGGAGGGAAAGCTCAGTCTTCACTGGAAAATGTTCTGACCATACCACTAAAGTCTTGGAAGGCATACGCAGGGACAGTGAGAAAGAAGACCCTGGGCCCACTGTAGGAGCGGATCTCGTTTGAGACCATCTTAGGAACCTGAATGTATACAAGTCCATGGGACCTGATGAAATCCATCCGCGGGTCCTGAAGGA
>JASSUY010010758.1:17627-35630 GCA_032466535.1 Forpus xanthops
GAGGCACTGGAATGGGTTGCCCAGGGAAGTTGTGAATGCTCCATCCCTGGCAGTGTTCAAGGCCGGGTTGGACATAGTCTTGGGTTACATGGTTTAGTGGGAGGTGCCCCTGCTCATAGCAGGAGTGTTGGAACTAGGTGATCTTAAGGTCCTTTCCAACCCTAACTATTCTATGATTCTATGATTCTATGACAAAGACATCTTTGCCTCTCAAACCTTGGGAAGACTGACAGTGAGAAGCATGCTTTCACCTGTGGGTAGTGGATGCCTGATTAATAGATGGGTGAGAGCATGCATGGTGGATGGATGCTGTACATACAATGAAATCAGGCATATCATGTGAGGCACAAGGTATCTCAGGTGGGCAGAAGAGTGCCGATCTGTGTAGCACAGAGAGCTGTGGGACAGGTGTTATAACAAGGGGCACTCCAGCTGGGATGTGGTTGCAGGTTCCAGTATCATCTGTACACATGAAATGCCCATAGTGAATGCAGCCCTGGGAGTCTCTGATGTGATTGTTCTGCCGCAATCGTTTGGGGATGGCAGAGGTCCTGGCCGCAGTACTGACAGGCGTTTCTGGGGGGAGGATCAGGTTGCAGCGCTGTGGCAGCTGACACGCAGGGAAGATGGCTGAGATCAGTCTGTGTTCCCATAACATATGGCTGGGCCATGAAGGATTGCAAACACAGTCTCTACAGCTGTGGACATTTAAACCACTGTTGGGCTGTTATTGCAGTGTGGTTTTGTTGTTTTCCCAAGACATACTAGCACCATGTATGTTTGGGGATTAAAGTACACCTTGGGTACCTGAACACTACCTGCTGTCTCGCGGTTCTGGTGTGGAGTGCTGTCCTGGACATATGGTTTGCTTTATTCATGACTAGCGCTTAAGGCTCTAACGCCTACCTAAGGCTCTAACGCACCTACCTGTGCTTTGGTTAAGCATGCATAAGGTGACATGAGGTTTGTAAGGATAAGTCGTATGTTTATTAGAAAGGTGATGGAATTGGAAAGAAATAGACAATCTCCCAGGCACACAACTTCCTCCAGGCAGAAACAAGAGCAACAAACAATAAGCATATCCCTTAAACCACATAATTTCCTCCAATGAAAGATTTTAGCTCTCCCTGCACAGCTTTCCTTTCTCATATGTTTATGAGGGATGCAAACCTACAAAATCTAGTTTGGCACTGTGCGATCCAGTGGGACAACCTTGTTAATGGGAGCTCCAGACAGGAGGTGTTACGTTCCCAGGCACAATGCTCCTGGTGTCCTCACAGGCAGAGCTATTGTAGAAATGCTGGCCATCGCTGAAAGAGTTAAGAACATCTTGTCAAGGATATGCAGCTATCTGGAAGTTTTGTTTATACAGAGAGGCAATAAAACATTCAGCGCCTTAGACCAGTGTAAGAAGGGTCAATACAAGCTCCAGCAGTTGTATATAAATTAACCTTTTAAGTATGGCCTAATCCATAATGATTCATTGACAGGAATTATTCCAGGAGGCTGATCTGCAACAAATTGTAGCAGTTGTAGCTAACTACAGCACCTCACAGCTGCTGAAAGCTTGGCTGCCTCTTAAGATGAGGTATCTAAGGGAACATTTTAAAAGGCTTTGACAATGTATTTCCACAATACTTGTTAGAACTAGGACGTCTCCGGTGATCTTATGTTCTTAAAGTAGAATAAAAGTATGAGGAATCTGAATACACACATGAAGGATGTTTTGAGAGGTTTTTGCTTTTGCTGTAGCTCTGACAGAATATGAAAAGGATGCTTCACTCCTACACACTGGAGTGGTCACCCAAGAGAGCTCATTTCTTCTCCTCAGTAGGATTTAGCCAGGATAATGCAACAAGCGTTTGAGCTGAGAAGCCTGCAGCGTATTTGCAATTGTCAGAATTAAAAGTGAAGGAAGACAAAACAACCTCTCCACTCCCACCCTCTGTCAAACATGCCTAATGAATAGCTCTACATGCACTATATCAGAAACCCCAAACGTTGACGGCAGTGCGAGGCACTAATTTGTTAGTTATCATAGCTGACAAATTGTCATCATGGTTCCACTCCTTCAGAGGGTGTTGTGCATGTGACCCGGGGAAGGGCTCTCAGGCTTGAGCTAATGGGTGTATGACTTGGAACAGAAGATGATGTGCCAAGTTGGGAACCACAGAGTGGGCTGCCAAAAAAGAACAGTATAATTATCTGTGCATAATTCACGGCCGGAGAATAAGCTTTCCTCCAAAGTTGTCTGCTGTAGAGCTGTACCAGATTCATGGCTTTTGCAGTGAGCATTCACAAAGTAGTGACAATCTGTGCAGAAATGTTCACTTCTCCAAACTTTTTTTTTTTTTCCCCTATTGGACTAAAATAGACATTTCTATAGCACTCTGCTCTCAGGACTGGTCTGTTAAGACAAGTGATGACTCACAGATGTATATTCTTACTTTCTTGGATGGTTATCTCTCCCCTCACCCCACCTAATCCTTTCACTGATGGGATTTGAGAAAAAAAAAAAACAAAACAACAACACAAAACCTTTGCAAGGAAAAGCACTAAAAATACAAACTATTGCATGAGTATTGGCTCATGGAATCTTCAGAGCTGCTGCTATACTGGGACAACAGTGGTCCTAGTTCTCAGATTCTCAGGAGAAACACTCAGACATCATGAGCCAAAGGAAAATTTCCTTTAATTCTTAGCACTTTCAGGCAACACAACTTGCCAGTTCAGGTTCTGCTCAGCAGATGACAAGGTATGAATGTACCCATGAGAGCACATGTACATAGCCCACTGCTCTTTCACTTATTACTGGACTGTATGAGGGTTATTTGGTTCTTATAACCTCATCAAAGATACCACCTCTTCATCCCCATTATGGAAGATAGCTACTTTGCCTCAGCAATAAAGTAAAAACTCCTTTTCCAAACCATGTTCATTTTCTTGAAGTTCAGCTTTCAAAAGAGAAAGCTTGGGAAATTCCTTAGCTAGTGAATCCTTTTGGAGGAGATCATGGTGAAGGACTGAATGTCCCATAAAGACTATTCGGAATGGGAGGGAGAAGGCTCTTACAGAAAGGCAAAGGAGATGGAAAATGTTCCCATAATTGCTGGCAAGGAAGATGCAGATTTTGCTTGGGCACATTTCTCTTTGAAAGCTGATCCTGTTTTGTAAGGATAGACAAGGAAGAGTTGCCAAATTCGTAGGACAACGAAGTTTGGAAAGCGCTGGCAAAATATGTGGAATTGGATTAAATTTGACAAAATGTCATATTGCTTTAAGGCTCCTCAGGGTGTCCTGAACCACTTTTGTTCCACGCAGTGCAGCTTTCCTGTAAAGCTTTGGCACCACCACCTCCATCCCGAGCTGCTCAAAAATGCTGCTGTGGCGGTGCTAAAGCTGTAGGGATCCCATCTCATGGGAGTTTTCTCAAAGGACTGGTGCTTACCTCCTTCTGATCTATGTGTAGGAACCCCCCAGGGAAAGTCCTGGTGCTGCAAGGAGCTTGAGGGCACATTTATGGCATCTGTGCCATCCATGGGTGCTTAGGCAAAGCTCACTGGGTCCAGCTGGGGGACGGAGGGAGCAGTGCTAAGTGGACATGGGAGTCTGGATCTGGAAGCACAAATGTGCTTTCCAGGTTCTAAATAGCTGTTTCTGTGGGATGACGTTTGTGCACTTGTGATGTAAGTCTACCCTGTGTCACTGCTTTGTCTTCCATAAGTTTGATAATGAAAAATCAGGACTGAAGAAAGATGTCCTGGTTTTGGCAGAGTGCTTCAGCAGTAAGATATAATTTCAAGCACATGCTTAATTGCTTTGCTGGATCAGGGTGCAAATTTCTTGGTAAATACTGCAAGACTTTCACTTTCTGGGAATGCTCTTGGAAGAAGGAAACAAAAACATTTCCCCTATAAATGTTTGTGGAAAATGAATAAAAATGCGTGATGAATTTCCACTGCTTTATCGTGTTCACCAAACAGCTCAACATGGCAATAAGAACTTAAGCTTACACAAACAGTGAGGAACGAGCTTTGCAGCCTTTAACCTGAGTGAGGAAACCTTTGGGTATGGACATGTCCAGCAGTCCTGCACTCATATAAGTGTCTTTGTCAGACAGACCAATTGACCAGAGGGCATCAGACTGGAGCTACCTGAGAGATGTCTGCTGGAAAGAGCCCAGGGACCAGCTGGTTCCACACCTGAGGCTGCTTTGCTGATAACCAGATGACTTTAGTTTCCATACATGGCAACCTTAGCACTTTCATCAGCATTGCATTCACTGTGAGGAAATTCCAAGAAAAAAAAAATCATTAAAGTACTGAAAAACAGTATTTTCAATACACGTGTTTTTTCATACATGTAACTAGCTCCAGTATTGATCTGACATAAATGATAGCATTTATGAGGCTGATAATCCAGCTTCTCATTGATCTTGGCAGTGCTAGTAGGGGGCAATATTTACATTTGGTTGATTTGCTCTTGGACAAATTTTCTGCACAGTATTAAATACAAAGAAGCCTCCCATTAACACCAGGAGACCAGGGATTTTCATTCATCTATTTTTTTTTTTATCTATTACTAACAAAAAAAAAAATACATGGCCTGCTTCTCTATTCTGTTGTTGGTCATATACTGGGATAGCTGCACTCAGTAAAGGAAAGTAGCAGCAAAAGAGAGCTGGAACCTGAATATTTGCAGAAAACAGCAGAGTGTTCTCTTTTTTAATTACAAAAGAACTCTTGTCCTCCTTCTCCTAGCAAAACAGAGCAAAATCAATATTCTTCCCTGGGTCATTTCCTTAAGCTTCCTTCTTTCCTCAATACTCTTGCCTCATGCCATCTCCATTCTGGAGATACTCTGCTCTTTTGATAAAGAAAGGAGGAAAATGAGTTTGTATTTTTTTATAGTAAATGTCTGGGTGCATTTTAAGCTAAGATGAATTGCAATATACAGTGTCTGTTTCTCTCTGGGTATGATATAGAGTTCAACCTCTGAAAATGTATGTTTGTGACTGTATAAATTTTGCCCATTGCATCTGGGCAGTCCCATCATATCTGCCCAGTTTTATCCTGCAAAGAGGTAAAGATTCTGACCCCTTATGAGAGCACAAAGAGGTTGCTTTTCCTGCATGTCTCACCCCACCACTCTGGGAGCAGCTCAGGGTACTGTGATGGATGATGCCTTTATGGACACCTCCAGCCTCCTCCTGGGAACACAACAGGGAGACAAGAATTGCAGGACAGAAGCATTTACTGGCACCAGGAAGCCAGTGTCTGTGGCATATCAGCACAAACAAAGAAATTGTCTTAACAGAGAACCACACCTAGAAGTATTACAGTCCTCTCATGGGATCACATAGCATGTGATACATGAACCCAGGTAGTGAACCCACAGCAAGCAAGGAAGAGCAAGTTTACAAAGCAGCAGCTAGAAAAAAGAACAAACAAGTAATGTGAAGGGAAACAAAATCTCCCAATATAGTAGCTGGGAAGCCAGAATCAAGTCTGTATGCAGAGCTGACCATGAAAGATAAAGATGAGAAAATGAAGGTAAAGATTTTTACTGTCTCACTGGGAATTAAAGGACAAGAAGGAACTGAGATGCTGTTGCCAGGAACAATGCCTGAAACACTGGAATAGCTGATAAAGGTGTTTGATTAGGATCATGACCCTGCAGACAGAATGAGACTCTGGAGAAATATTGTATCTTTTACCCCACATCAAGAAGCAGGAGCTGAGATAGACACCCGCCTTCCAAAGCTGCAAATCTATAGCTCTGGAGATGTTAAACACTCCCTAAATGGAGCCAAGATCATCTGTAGGACACAAGTCCCTCTTACAGAAAGGTATAAAAAGAGGAGATCTAGCCCTAGAGAAACACCTCAAGATAGCAAGGGAACAGCTAGCTATCCCAGGAAAAGGTCAAACCAATACAGTAAAGGAAGGCAGTGAGTGAGAGGGAGCAGCCTACCAATAATACATGCAGAAGAGGCCAGTGTGGGAGCTCTGTAGTGAAACAACAAGAAAGGCTGAAAGAAAAATGCCTGGGAAGGGCAAAGATGCAAGGGAAGTGGAGAAACAAAACATTTGCATCAATCCTGCAGCTTCTTAAAGGATTATAAAGCAGAATGTCTTTCAGATACCTGCAGCACAGTTTCAGGAGAAGCAGGGACTTTGGGGGTCCACACACCTGGCAAAGCATGGTCACCTACCTTCAGGACCCACATCTGCCCTTACATCAACAGCCAGGTCAGAGCCAAGTGAGTCATGAAGCTGTGATGCCATTGACAGAAGCGATAAGGAGCAATTCTAACCTGGAGAAATGTGACCACATCATGGTGATGAACAATAAAACCACCTTGAGGTCAATGGGCAATGCAGGTTGCTGATAATAAATCCATGAAATACATTATGTTATTGCTCAGAGTTTATAGCAGTTGACATTCAAGATCACCACCTGGGCAGAGCACTGGGGCAGTGCACAGCCTTCCTCTGGTCATGATACAAACCCTCAGCACCTTTCACTTGCACAAGGAGACAATCTCTGTGGGCCATGATCAGGATTTGAATAGGACTAAAGGGCATAGCTCTCTTTCCTGTGCCACATCAGAAAAGATAACATGGCCAGAGAATTTGGCCCAGACACTGCCAGCACTGTGGTCAGAGACCTCCTGACTCATGTTCCTGTGCACGGTGTACTAAAGGTAAAAGGGCAATAAAATATTCTGCCCTGCTTTGGGCACCCATTTTTGGACTTTCCTGAATACCTACACAAGCTACCAGAGATGGATCAGGTCCAGAGTTTACATGTTCCTGTTTCAGCAAGTGCATTATATTCTTTACAATTGCTAATTTATATAATCATCAAAAATTATGTCTTCAGCCTGTATTTTTAAGACATGGCTAAATTTGTGGTTTGCTTACTGTGCCAAGAGACTGGCACGTGGCCACATGCTTTCACACATCTCCTTGCAGACTACGGGGTCGAATACTAAAACCAGTGGTGCTATCCTGCAGATGAAGAAATCCCATCTACATGAGCTCAAGTGCAATCACAGTGGGACCAACTGCCTCTTTGTTTGGCATCAAGATGTATAAATATCTGACACATCCTATGCAGGTATCTATATATTTCAAAGTAACTGACATGCTAGAATTATCAATAAAAGTAAGATAACTTACTGAATGATCATCACTTCCTGACAGCTGAAATTTCAAAGGAATACGCTCTGCCCTTCTTTTAATGAAAATAAGTAACAAAAAGTGAAGTTTGTCTCTCACTGTCAAAACAGCTTGGCTGACCTGTATTAAAGACAGAGTAAGAATTGCTGAGAAACAACGGGAAAGGAATAGGCAGAGATTTTAAGCTGGACATTCTCTCCAATAAATATACGGCAGCACAGATGACCTAGCTTTAAAACATGGCCTTGTGGAACATCTGTTCTGTTACTCCATCGCATACTAGGTAAAGCATGAAACATATTTAAACATGTATTTCTTTTGTAAATACAATTTTTGAAGCACAACTTGAGACAAGACATCTGTGCAACAACTGTAGATAAAAACACGGCATTTAATTCTCTTGGAAAAGTTATGCTTCACAATATCCTTCATGGGGAATTATGGATTTTCTGTGCTGGCAAGATACAAGCAAGATCCAAGAAGACAATCCCTTGCAGAAAGTGCTTACACAGCAGTTACTTACAAATCAGTTTACTGGGCATCAAGGACAGTCACTTCATTCTGCTCCAAGTAATATTTAAACTAGAATCAAAATGGGGTAGGAGGTGGGGGAGTGGGGTGAGGAAGAAGAGAAGTATGGATGAAAGAAGAAACTGGATGATGATGCTGAGAGTGGTTGTTACTGAGTGCACTTGCCTCTCAGAAGTCCCAACCTCATGCTCTGGCCAGTAGGATTTTGAAGGTGTATGTGTACCTTAAAAATGTAATTAATACCTCGGTGGAGTCTTCAATTGGCAGAAGTTCCTGGTTGCTATCTATTTCAGCAGAAACAGAGAAATACTGGGCATCCTCTGGTTTGAAGCAAAGTGGATGTAATAACCAAAGGAGAGAGAGGACAAGGGAAAATACAGTGAAACTACCAGGATGTGAGACAGCAGAGATAAGGACATGAGGGCTCCGCAGTGATGTGGCAATTCCCTTAGCCTGTGGCAGGAATATTTCTCACTGATTAGAGCTAATTAGGGAGGACGAGGGTTGAGTCTTTTTTATTCTCCTTAGCAAATTTGCCTTTGATGGAGGCTGGTTATAGCACAGCCCTAGTTCAAAAATGGGTTTTGTGCATCCTTCCTTCAGTCCATTTAAATAAATACAAAAAGCTCCCTAGGTCGGTTATGCATAATAAATCTATTTTGGTTTGAGATGACTGATTTCTTTGGCTCTGCAAACAAGGTGAGAACATCGGTTTTGTTTCTTTTTAGCACTGTAAAAGAAGTTTTCTTTAATTTTGTGAGTGCTGGGAAAAGTTCAGAGAAAAGGTAAGGATGCGGTAAGGATTTTGGTTGCGTACATCTTATTGAGGTACCACATCTGACTTAATGGTGAGAAAGTTCAGAAATTTCATGACCAGAAATTGAGGGTTACTGGTATTAGGGAAAGGGCTCAGTTGTCTGTCCTAGCACAGTTAGGACAGAGAACTGAATCAGAATTAAATCAGTTAGTCAGATCAGCCTGTTGGATGCTGAAGCTGGACAAATTCAGGTTGGTAATAAGGGAGGCAATGCATTATTGAAACAATTCACTTAGGGTTGTTGCAGACTTGTCCTTAAGACAAGCCTGGGTGGCTTTCTACAATTCAAATGTGAGCTGTGGGTTTGGTTGCTTGAAAGCCTGGGTGAGGTTCTGCTGCCTGCATTATGCAAGTAGCCTCTAGCCTTCAAATCAACTAATCCCAGTACTCACAAGCAATGGGCAGATCTCTGAAAGTTGAAAGGTTTGAATTACACATGCCCCAGAGACATGCAATTTGAACACCAAATGTCCCCAATGGCCAAAAAGGGAGACTCCTTGGGAAATCCAACTGTTTCACCATATCCATTAGAAAAATTAAGACCTCAAGCATACAGGAATATGCCTGCAGTGACATACAGTTAAATTCAGGCAGCACCCAGCAGCTTACAAGCTGTGTCAGGGAGCAGTGGGCACTTCTGCATGGCACCATGCAATGTAAGTGGATTGAGAAGCCAAAGCCAGGTCAATGCCCGGCCACACCAGGCCAACCTTGATCCTTCCATCTGCTTTCTGTGCCACAGCTCACCAGCTGAGGTGAGCACAGCTGCTGACCTCTCACACAACCCATAAGGTTTTCACTGGAGCTCCATTACTGTGCTCTTAATTGCTGTACCCCAAAAGATGGTTGCTGCTCAGCCAAAGCCCCCAGCTCTGCAGGTTTCTGCCTTGGCCAGCGGGGGAATGGTGTGGGAATGGTATATATCCAAGCTGGTACAGAAGAGCAAACTGGTAACCATAGGCACTTGGGATTCATGAGGTAAGCCTGAGTGCTGTGTTTGTGATCAAAGAAGAATTTGCTGTTTTAGTTCCTTTTATTGTGTTTAGTAAAGTGTCCTTTTTTTTCTCTGAAATGCTGAGCCTTTTGGTTGGCACAGTTTGGGCTTTTGGCACATTTAAGTTTTTTTTTTTTTTTTTTTCCCTCTGCAGTTAGGAAAAGCTCTTTTTTTAACTGTGAACTTTTTCACAAAAAAAAAAAAAGCCCAAATCTTAATAAAATCTGAAGATGACAGCAATGAAACAGTAGCAAGGCTATGGCTACAGCTTCCTGGGCAGATTTGCTTCACACTGTAAAGAGATCTCCAGGCCACTGCTGAGCCAAGTTTGTCAGATCTCATATCTTGGCAGTTTGGGTCCATGGCTGAGTTGATTAGCCTCGCATCACCAGCAGGACTGTCCAGCCCTGCACTTGGGAAGGACAGTGCTTGCCCACCATGGATGCCCATAGGCAGAAGCTGCCTGCGCAGAGCCCACTGGCAAGCCCAGCCCTCCTCAGCATGTGTGAATGCCCTTCTGCAAACACAACACAGGTGTGTATACAGGGTGAGAGTATTTGCTGGTTTTGTTTGTACTGAGTTGATGTACACTGAGGCTTTTAGGCATGATGGTTTTGCTGTGTTCATATTTTATATCCTTTCTAATATCAGCAGACTGTATCACGCTGAAACTGTAAATTGATTTCATGGGTTGGTCATCTCAGAACAATGTCCAGCCTGCAGCAGACAGATATGCTGTACTTAGGTTCAGAGATAAGGCTTGCTTTGTCAGTGGTAAAAGTATTATCACCAGTGTTGCTGGCCCGTAGTTGCGGTCTGTAGCACCCCAC
The DNA here is from genome assembly GCA_032466535.1 of Forpus xanthops. Lineage (NCBI taxonomy): Eukaryota > Metazoa > Chordata > Aves > Psittaciformes > Psittacidae > Forpus > Forpus xanthops. Next base: position 27,984 of record JASSUY010010758.1, read on the forward strand.
TTCCTTTCCTGCTGGTCCCAAGGCTCCTCCTCTGACTTTCCCAACATGTAAGTGTGGAGAAGTTCAGCAAAGTTCACCCACCACCACCAGGAACAGCCACAGCAACATGGCTGTGATAGAGAGTGATAAAGCAAAAGCTATCACCATAAATTACCAGCACGGGACTTACCGCACTGAAATCCACTCTGAAGAGTGAGGCTTCACCCTGAAAAAGGGCACAGAACAGTTCAATATGCCAGTGAGCTGCTGCAGAGGACAGGGCACAGTAGGTCAAAGTGCCTCATGGAGGCTGTTTGAGATTCCCTTACAGATTGCCAAATAAATCACAGGCATGGCAGCAACAACAGCCTTGGTGGGGTCTTTGGAGGGGGAGAAGAACCATCAGCTGCCTAATGCTTGCATCCCCAACTGTAGCAAGTCCAGAAGGTGCCCGAGGCTCCTGGCTGTGGTGCTAATGCCTGATTTCCCCCAATTAGTTGTGTGATGGTCGGTGGGACAGGAGGCTGAGAGGGTGAGCAGGTCTTCCTGGACAGCACAGTGGGGATGATTAGGCAGGGACTGGCAGTGTGCTCCTGCTGCTGCTACTGCTACCGTACGGTGCTTCATGGAGGCAATGCAGAGGCGTAGCAGGCAAGCAGCAGGAGAGTAGGATGCCACATGGCGAGGAGGAGGAAAAGAAAGAGGTGGAGGAGTAGGCAGAAGGGAGATTCAGTTTAACATGGCATGCCAGGCCTCCACGGCTGCTTCCCTCCCTCAGGCCTGCTCATCATGAATTTAATTTGCGCATGGGGTGAGGGGGATTTTGTTGGCATGGTTTTATTCTTATTCGATGTGCTCCTTTGCATGGCAAATGCTGGTAGTGTGCTCATCACTGTGCATATAGGCAAACGTGGCCTTGGGTGTACTTTAGTATAAGGCGCTGATTCTGCAAACACATGAATAATCTAAAAGGCAAGAGGACTTAGTAACATGCTTTAAATGACACCTGTTTGTGTCTCTATCTCTCTTTCCTTCCACCTCCCAGTATACTTTTGCTTCTGGAAAGCTAGCTTGAGCTCAATATCTCAACTAAGATTTGAATACAGAAAAGATAGTGGGTTTTTGGTTGTTTTGGATTTTGTTTGGTTTTTTTTATATCTATAGAGGTTGACCTCATCTGCATATATTCAGAAAAACAAATAAAATCCACTTTTGCCCTGTCCCGGATAAGATTCGATACAAAACACCTTCCTTAGCAGGAAAGGCTCAAGAAGGGTCAGGCATTAAGTGGTGGCAGTTGGTATGCGAGGGCATTGCTATTTGAAAAGATGTGTCTTAACCTGACAGAAGAATTTAGGTACGCACATCGGTAGATGACTGTTTGCTTTGCTCATAGGCATTAACTTGCTTTCTTAAAAAACAATATTTGGGAAAGCATCTATTGAATTTTTGAGCAATTTAGTGGAAGGCAATGCAGTTACCTGTAATTCTGAAGTGGGATCAGAAAATTCCCAAAAGGTAGAATAAGTGCATATATATACACACGCACATATATATATATATGTTTAAAAAATCGATTTCTAAAAACATTCCTGGGCTTTGGTACGGAGGCTTTAAGCAGAAGCAGGCAGCTCCCTCTTCTCAGGGGCTATAACATCGTTTCACAAAGGTACAGCGATGCAGGAGCCACTATTCAAATGTAGCCCGTCAACTTCATGACCACAAGTGGGTTCTATTTTGGTCCTTGCTTTTGAGGCTGCTTTTGATGAAGGGATCAGAGTTTTTCAGCTCCCTGCCATTACATGTTGCTGTTGACCTCTACCTGCTTCGAGCTTTTAGAACTTTGTTTCCATTTCCATTTCTTTAGTGTGAAGGTTAGGGATGGGAACCTGTATTTTTACAATCTTGGTGCCAACTGCTGTGTGCTGTTGTACTGTGGCTCACTTTTACCTCTCTCACATTTCCTCTTGTGTTTCTAGACGTGAATTGTCCAAAATATCTGCTGGAATATGGCCTCTGGACCCACATATCCTGGTGACCAGGTACATAAACTGTTGTATGGCAAATCCCAACTTGATCAGATTGGCAACAGAGACTCAGGAGTTATTTAGGCAACAAATGACCACTGATTTTGGCAGCAGGTAAGCCCAAAATTACGAATCTGCACATTAATGTGGTTTGATGCGTCCCCTTCAAAATCAGTCTTTTTCTTTCCTCCTCTCAGCAGACAGTTGTTGTGGTTATCCCTGTGCTGCTGTTACATGGTCTCTGGCGAACACTTCCAGCGGGCTATCATAAATCTTCAGTTTCTTGTGTTTCATGTTATCTTCAGGCAGCTCAGTTACAGCCCAGACCATGGGGAAGCTAGTGAGGGAGTGACCCTGCAGTCACTGGGCATCTGCAAATTCAAGGGTGCGCAGGGAGAGGCACAAACCTGGAGTACCATCCACATATGACATTGAGTAACTTATTCCAATTGACCCTCTCCTTGTACAGCACAGTAGCCGCATACTGAGTAATAACATGACATTTAATATTGCTGTTGTTGAAGAAGAGAGGTAGAGGTGGTATTGGGAGATGGATTTTTAGCAGTTAAGAGAACTGGCTTTTTAGTCTTTATAATCTTGCATTTTTGCTTCCGTCCCACAGCTTGACTGGGTAACCTTACAAGGTTATAGGAACACCTATATGCCTCCTTTTGCTCATTATTAGGAGAACCATCTCAACCTTTATGAATCACCGGGAGATGCAAGTGAGACATAAATGCAAAAAATAATATTATTGGTATTGCTTTATTATTTTTCCCAAGGAAATCGCTGTTTTCCACGAAGCAGAGCACATGATTTCTTGTTTGTTGTGTAATAATAGCCTTGCATTTGATGGTAAGTAGGACACAGATACAGCTTTTCAGTGATGTACAGTACTCTTTCTTGCCTTTAATTAAATGCTATTCCCTCGTATTGGAACATATTCTATGATTACATGTGTTTACAGTCTCTAAGTAACTTACCATCAAATACACTAATGAAAATCTGTGCCCCAAAGCGACTTGTGCCTTTTGTCCTGTACTATCCCACACCTCTCACATTTTTTATTTTTTTATTATTACTTCTAGTTTCTGCTTTAAAAATTAAAGGGTTGAATTAAACACTTCTGTATGAATTTTCTCCAACCAGCTCTGCTTTTGATCTAGGGACATGTACCTATCTAGCTCTCTGCCCTTCCCCAGAACAGTAACCCCTGGGGATACCATAGAGCATAGAGATGATACAATTTAATAAAGTCACAATAAAACATCCAAGGCCTTTCATACTTTTTCACTTTCTTTAACTCAATTTATTTTTCATTTCATGGACAAAGATTTAGTCCTGGTATTAGTTTATGATTTTGCTGAAAGAATTACAGAACACATACAAAAAGGAAATATTATTTTTATTATTTATTTTGTGCCATGTATACCATAGGAAAAAAAAAAAAAAGTGTTGAAATCACTTCAGTACCGCTGTGTTTTTCATTACAAAGTTATTACATATAGAAATTACTCCAAATTATCTGAAATGAATGGAAATTATGAGATTTAAATTCCCCAGGTTACTGCAAGCACAGCACTGCAAATTTATTTTGTCATCTTGCTGAACATAATTGCTACAACAAAATTTCTTCCATTTTACAACCACAGCATAACTTATTTATACCAGTGTTGTTGTAATTTTACTTCAATAAGTTGCATAGGAAGGAGTACACAGGTGGTAATTGAAAACAATAATTTGTAGTGGGGTCTAGGTGGAACAGTTGGCTCAGAAAAGACTTCATCTGCTGTTCCATACATGCTTTGCATCAATGTGGCCTTTAGGGTGCTATCAAACCTCTGGTCCACCCAGCACTGAGGTGGCTTGATCATCCTAAATTGCATTTCAAAGTGTCAACAGAGGTGAGAACAACCTGGCTATCATCATGGCACTGACCTGCAACTCACAGGCAGAAGCAAAGGCAAGGTGCCTGGGGAGAAGGTGAAATCAAACCTGGGAAAGTGGCAAGCATGATCCCGGAGTCAGAAGCAGCATCTTTCAAGGAACTGACCTGGAAGGAAACACAATCCAGGACTGGGGTGTGCATGTGTTGTTGGCATGTTACAGCCAATACCAGCTGTTGCCCATAGCTTTTCAGCTTGACCTCATCCTCAATGAGGATGACAATATATTGTCATTTGTTTGTCAAAGGGAATGCTGTTATTTGATCATTTTCAATTAAGATGTGAGTAGTTGCCTGAGACAGAGCAATGACGTTCACATTCATACTTTGCTTCACTGTTTATGAACAGGAATGTGTAATTTGGGTGCAATACATAAGCACTCCCAGGCCAGGCATCCGCAATTCTGCGATCCGTAATTGTCAACAGGAATAATGAAACTGCAGAGGCTGGTACTGAATCTAGAAACTGATGAATTTCCCTGACTGAGTTCTGTTGCCCAAGTTAAAATAATAAAAATAATAACAATAACAGTGCAAATACATTACTATGGATATAACCTATTTAAATAAAGTAGGAAGAACATAGAGGAATAAAGGACAAAAATGAATGAGGTGCTGTTCTCTTCTGATGTTCAGATTTGGATTTTCATGATCCACTAGAGACAGGCTGGAATGTTTCTGTCATGAGTTCAAGCAGAACATTTCATTGCTATGTTCAGAGCTTATAGCCCTTTGTTATTTTAAACAACCCAAAGATTTCAAATCCTCTTAAAATTGTCAAAGAAGGGAAAGGGAAGAAATTGGTTAAAACTTGCACTTGAAAGCAGAGGAGTGCTGTATGGATCCCGAATTTCAGGTTGTATAAGTTCTGAGCAGAACCCATTGAGGGAGGAGGGGGTTCTTTGTCCGCTTCACATGCAAAACAAATTGCACATGAATATCTGTCTCTCTCTCTTGAGGGCGTTAGGAATTTCCACAATGGAGCAAATTTTAAAAGTACCTTTTCAGGCAAAAATACCCCTAAATTTCCAGGAGCTTTTCCAGGATTCTTATTTTTTTTCTTACAGCACAACTTATGGTGGTTCACAAAACTCTGCTTATTGCACCAAGCAATGATGGCATTTGTTTTCCAAAGACACAAACAATCCTTGGATTGAAGTTGTTAGGGAAGACGTGCCAGCTTTTTTTAAAAAGTCTCCCCAGCAACAGTGGATTTTGCCCATCTTCATTTCTTTCTTTGATTTTTATTTTTTATATTTTTTTTTTTAAATAACAGTCTTCACTGGGGTGTTTAGTGGACGCCCAAATGGCATTCACTGTAGGGCAGAGCATATACAGTAGATGGGATGCTTGACTCTTACTTTCCCCTCTACCTTTGTCTGTCAACATGTGTATGTAGATGCAGGTGGCCCTTTGCAGGATGAGAGAAGGGAATGGAGATAGTTGTTGTCTGACTGTTAGCCTCAGGTTACAAATGCAGTGGCAGGTCTTGTTCTCACTGCAGTCCCTGAGAGTCCTGTAAGTGATTTTGGTGGGAACACAACTGAATCTCTACTATCTGAAGGCATGAAGCTTAAACAGACCAAAATCTGCCTTTAGGAATGGACCAGTTGCACTGAGGAAAGGAAACAGAGCCAAATCCTTCATTTTGTCTAACTAACTAATAAATAAATAAATAAATAAATCAGTATTTTTCTTGTGCTATGGCTTTCTGCTTCCATGATTATTATTATTTTTTTCCTTCTCTTTTTCTGAGGGGGGTGTGGGGTGTGTGTGGGGAAAGGTATTGCTGTGATCTTGTTAATTTTAATTGAAGAAAGGTGTGGGAGATAACTGAGCCCTAGCATTTGCACGGTTATCCGGTATATTTGACATTTGGGAAGAGCTGGAAAAATGAAAGACTCTGCAGGAAAAAGCAAAAAAACAAACACAAACCAAACCAAACAACAACAACAAAACAACAAACCTCAACACAAAGCAACACACGCACACACAAAAAACACAACCAAAAAACCTCAAACCCATCAAATCCCACAGCCCATTGACTGAGCAGGGGACTGCAGGGAAGGTTTAGAATGCAAATGTTGAGAAAATTTCATTTTCTGCCTTCACTCCTGGAAACATCAGGAAGTGACAACCACCAAAAATAAGGAGACACCAAATGTCTTGAAAACACAGCAAAACCTGTATTGCTTTTGCCTCTCTCAAAAAATTCTTGGGACTGGGGCAGGGAATAATACATTTTCCTCTTAAACCTTTGTTTCACTACACCCTCAAATATACCAGTGTCATGGAAAAGAAAATCAAGTGAATAAATGTTGCAATTTGTATATATTTGAATAGATAACAAGAACAATTTTACTGTTTGCCATAAATGAAAAAACCCACCAAATCATTCCTCTAATTGAGGTTCTGAAGCTCTGTTTATGGCTGCAAAGTGATTTGATACAAAAAAATTACACATTTTGAGTTATTATATCACCCAGAAATTTGATGCCACTTAACTATGTAATTTTCAGAAATGATATAAAACCACTGCAGAAAAATATTCAGGGAAGCCCAAAAGACCTCTTTTTATCTTTTTTTATGGGTCTAAAATGAGAACTCGCAGAGATCCTTGCACTGTATGTGAAGGCTGAAGTGCCACCTTGGGAACTTTATTAATATGTATGTAAATGTGATCTGGTTAGATCCTGTGTTTCTGTGTCTTTTCACAAGGTGGAGCGGCTAACTAAGCCGATCAGATCAACACCCTGCGTTTATTATTATTTATTTCTCTTCCCAAGCAGCAACATTTAAAGATTCAAAGAGAATGAGGACAGCAGCCTCATTTATGTCAAGACTGTCTCAAACCTCCTTCCTTCCTCCCTTCCTTCCCTCTCTTTCCCCCCTTCCAACTCCCAGATCTGTATCAAAAACAATTTACTTCTAACTTAGCATGAGCTTTCTCAGTAAAGACTGGGAAGAAACTAAAATCACATCACACAGAATCTGCAGCTCCAATTTTTCTTCCACTGAAAAGTTATTTGAGCAAATGGAGAGAAAGTGGAAATGTATTCAAAATGTGTCCAAGTGACACATCAAGCTTATCCTCTGTGAGGATATTGGGACTTCCTCTTTGCACTGAAGCCGCTGTTATTTATGTATCTATATCCATTCCAAATTTTAGCTGAAGACATTGCACGATTAAAAATAAAAAAATTAAAAGAAAAAGAAAACCCCAGAAGCTGAGCATGTGTGTGCAGAGAGTTCTTGACTCAGCATGCCTTGTTGTATATAGGATAAAATGGAATATTTAACATCATATTAGCTTGATTTCCCTTATGATAAGGACAGTGTTTCTGAATGAGATCTCTTCAAATCCCTGGTATATTATGTAGACAGAAAAGATGATTACCTTAATACAAGTTATTTTTTGCAAGAGAGTGCTTTTCTCCCCCTAATTTTAAACAAGGGACTTTGGCACCTTTGAAGCTGTCTAAAAGCCTGTTCTTGCAGGTTTTGTTCGCGTTTTGCCCGGTTATTTTTATTTCTTTGGGAGATATGTTTTTTTGTTGCTGTTGAAGTCGTTGTTGGGGTTTGAGTGTTTTGTCGTGGCTATGCGGAGCTGCGGCCCCAGGTTCGCAGGCCGGCGGCGGGAGCCCGGGCTGTACCGTTCCCCCAAGTCGGGCAAGCAGGGGCTGAGGTACGGGCCCC
>JASSUY010010759.1:12749-24517 GCA_032466535.1 Forpus xanthops
TGTTCCTGCCCAGAGCAGGGGGGTTGGAACTAGATGATCTTAAGGTCCTTTCCAACCCTAACTATTCTATGATTCTAAGAGACATTTTCATGTGTTTTAATGAAGAGTCTGTATTCTTTGTTGTCAGCTGTGGAGCTGGAAGCAATATAAATTTAAAAGGTGGAGTGAAGGTGATGAATGACACTGAAGGGCAGTGTGGATGACGTTAAGGTAATTCTGTACTGAAGTGGACACGATCAAGAATTAATTTCTGTCCTTTACTTGAAAATAATATTTCCTTCACCCTCTTTTCTTAGCTGATTTTTAATTAAATCAGTTGTCTGATTGTTACAGACTCATCGGCCTTCACTTGAATGTCTTCCTCTCCTAGTTATCATCCTCCATTACTTATGGTGCCCTTTGTGTAACCAGTTTGTACTAGGTGAAAACAGAAATCCTGCTCACATATGTAGAATTGCTTCCACCTTTTCCCTGCAGACATTAAATGAGCATTTTCTGTCTCCTGAAAGGACTATTTCCCTTTAATTTGTATAGTCACTTACCTCTGTAAGATCCCCAAAAAAACAAAGGTGTTGAATTGCACATATATTTTGTATAAGTGTAAATGACAAAATACAGTAAAAGGGATGCCAAAGTGGGATCAAAGAAGATTGGAAACAGCATGTGACCCAGCTGCCTAAGCATATGGACCACGAGACATACAGTATACTTGAGTTCTTCTGAAGATGCGACTTAAGGAAGGATATTCGAAGAATTTCTAATAGCCGAGGTTGCCCTTGGCTGGGTAGCTGCATTGCACTGTAGGTGTCTCAATTTTCCACAAATGTCTCAGCAATCAATTTTATAGACTTATAGAAGTGTTTGGGTAGGAAAGGACCTTTAAATTGCACCTAGTCCAACCCCCCTACAATGGGCAGGGACATCTTCAATTTGATCAGGTTGCTCAGAGCCCCATCCAGCCTGACTTGAGCACTTCTGGAGATGGAGCATATACCACCTCTCTGGGCAGTTTGTCTCAGTTTTTCACCCCCCTCATCATAAAAATTTTCCTCCTCATTATTTACTTTGAATCTATCCTCTTTTCATCTGAAACCATTACCCTTGCATTGTTGCAACTGGCCCTGCTAAAAAGTTTGTCCCCATATTTCTTATAAGCCCTTTCAATATTGAAAGGCCTCAAAAAGGTCTTCCCAGAGCCTTCTCTTCTTCAGATTGAAGAGCCCCAGCTCTCATCCTTTCCTCATTGGAGAGGTGTTCCATGCCTCTGATCATTTTTGAAACCCTTGACATCTAGATTGCCAGGACAAAATTTGTGTTCTGAAAAAAACTTTTCTGATATTTGCAAATGCTTCAGCACCACTCCAGACCTGAGCACAGTGTTCCAAAGTTGGAGCAAAATGCTACCAGTCACAGATGTTAATTAATTTGTTTATACATTTGGTTCATATTGTAGGTTTCAGTTGGCTGAATATGGGCATGTAATGACATCTGAGTTATGTGCACAGGGTGGGCTGGCCTGGCTACAGAGATCTGCATACTTACCAAGCTGCACAGTCCTCCCAAAGGGCACTGAATTAAGGAAACAGAATATTGTCTTCTGCAGCTACCTGCTTTAAATGGCTATACAAAGATCAGGGACATGGAAGATCACGTCATTGTGTTGTAGAAAACACTCTGATCTCTGTGGATCAAGCTCCTGTAGATAGTTCACCTCACACTGTGAAGTGTTTGTCTATGGTTAAACATCCCAAATTATCTATAGAAAAAACAATAGATTTCCTTAAACCTTAGCAGTGAGTCTGCTTTATCCAGTCCCTGAGCATGTTCTGCTTTAGCAGATCACTGCTCATCTTCTTATGGTTCACCATGTGGGTCATGAACTTGGAATATAATATTCCAGCACTTACGTTTTTAAAGTGCAACTCATGTAGCATTTTAAGCAGAAAAAAGACTCAATTAGAAGATGACACAATACGCTTAGTACAATGTTATATGACAGGGAAAACAGGACAAGCAATTTTATTTGTTTAATTTAAGAAATCAAGTGGACAAGAGTGTCTAGACCTTTCTCTTACCCTTACTACTTGTTTCAATTTTGTTGCTAGTATTTTTCCTCCTACTTAATAGGTAAGGCAGCTGACAACTGAATTAGTGCTCTTTCCTTAGTATGCCACTGGCTCATGACAATAGCCTTAGGGGTAAGATATAGATAACTGAGAAGTTTTCTCACTGTTGTAATATATTTTTTCATGTGGTTAATAAGGCAATTGAAAAGACATTCTGTCACAGTGGTACAATTCAGTGAATTTGTAATTTCCCTTGTGTTGCCACTAGGAGGAGATGCACTGTATTAATATCCCGGTCTCTTTTTCTTGGAAAACACATTAAAAGGATACAACAGTCTACAAACTAAAGCGTCCCATAATGTTGCTAAGGATTAGCTGCTGTTAATTATCACTTATGGTAAAAGGCTTAGGGCTGAATTGTTGTTGCTCCATTGTGGATTTTGTTTCAAAAGCTTCACTAGAGTTCTCTTATATTCCAATCAGTGAGTTCAGCTAAAGGAACACAAATAAAAGAATCACTGGTAATTAAAACAAAACCAAAATAATTATGGCTAAATCTGCATAAAAGGATTCTTAGTATATTGCTTATAAGCAACTGCAAAGTTTTCCTTACAATAAACCCTATCAAAGCATGTTGGGTCCAGTTAATTTTTGAAATAACTCAAGGTCCTGATGACAAATACTGTACTACTGGTATAAATCAAGGTCTTTGCACTGAAGCCAACATCAACTGAAGAATTTGCTCAGCCTATTTCCATCAAGACACCCTGTCCTGAAAGGTGTGAAAGGCAAAGTGAGTGGCCAGTGCTGATCACCTCCTGAGAACAGGGCTTTTGTCAACAAGGATCTCCATCAGCACCATACACTATTCTAATATGGTAATTGATTATTTCCCAAAGGCCTCTACTATCATCTCAGATTCATATAAAAACACTTCCTTTGCTCAAGCGTCTATCACAACTATAGCAACTACCACGGAAAAAGGTAATTGGAGTGGCAGAGACTGTCCTGTTCTCAGTGGACAGGCAATTGCCCCATGGCGAGACACAAGTGGATGGTGTATTTATGCACAGGCACATATTGTTGAACTGGTACATGCCTCTAGATATGCTGTCTGTACTCAAAGGGCTCCAGCTTGTATGTTGTAGGTTATTAATCTGATCAGTGCCTAAGCACTGGGCTTTCAGCTGGAGCATTGCTTACCGCATGTAGGTCGTTGGAAAGCACATTTAGCTAACAGCTCATAAACTATTTATCAGAAAACTCTAAGGACACAAATGAAAAAGTAGAATTGTCTTTTCTTCTCATTGTTAAGACTGAAGCACAGTATATGTATATAAGTATATTTTGGTTTTACTTTACTAATGTTGAAGGTTATCAGAGATCTGGAGTCTCAACATTTCTCCTCAACTTAGAGGATCACCACCTGCTTAGATTTATCACCGAATCGCATAATAGTTGAGGTGGCATTGAAGGTCTTCTAGTCCAATCTCCCTGCTTAGGCAGGGTCACCTGGAGCACATTACTCAGGATTTTGTCCAGGTGGCTCTTGAATAACTGCAGGGAAGGACACTCCACAGGCTCTTTGGGCAATCTACTGCAGTGCTTAGTCACCCCACAGTAAAGTGCTTCCTCATATTCAGATGGAACTTTCTCTGGTCTAGTTTATGCTCACTGCCTCTTGTTCTATCACCTGGCATCACCTCAAAGAGTCTGTCCCCAGCCACTTGACACCCTCCTTTCAGATAGTTATACACACTGGTCAGATCCTCACTGAGTCTTCTCTTCTCTAGGCTGCATTGTCATCCTATGCTTCAGGACTGTTGTGTATTTGTGCAGTCTTGTGTCATTATAACTCAGTTTGCACCCTTTGCACAGGCTCACATTCATTTTAGCTACTTTTTCCACTGTATGACCTCCCTTGCTTGTTACAGGCAGTTAGCATGGTTTTTTAGCCAACAATCAGCAGAATCTGGTGCATGAGGTGGAGAGAGACATTGGTGTCAAGCAGTCAGAGAGTAAAACTTAATGGGAACTTTCACCTTCACCAAATTGCATACCATGAGCCCTTCCCAGAAGGTGACTTAATGTCCCCATCTATGGGACAAAATAATCTCAACCTTTTTTTCCAACCTGAATGATTCTATTCTACGATTCTATGATCTCATGACTAGATATTGCTCTGCAAGTTGTGGATTGTTAGTTACCTAATATAGATATGGTCACTTCGATATAGTGGATGCAATTTAATAGGTGTTCCATGACACTTGAAATGTCTACAGCTGATCTGCTACTCCAGAGAAAATGGGTCACCTGTAACCCTGAGTCATACTTGGTCATCTTTTTAGATGATCTGTGTACCCTGGCAAGTCTCGTGTAACACTGGATCCCATTGTATTGGGGTCTGCTCACTTAGTTTATTTGTGCTTTTCTCTAGTGTTTATTTTTGTATTATAAAACCTTGGGCTTCATGCAAGATTGCAGCTGAGTAGTTTAGAGGCAGAAATTGATCAGTTGTGTGTATTCCTGGAAGAAACAAGACTACATAGAAATTCACTTTTGCTTTTTTTTACAGTTTCACTGAAATAAAGCATTAGAAAAGAGGAAAAATTACATCACTTGGCACAGACTTCTCTTTTTCAAGTTAAACATCTGAACTCTTCATTTCAAAGGGATGCTTCAATTTAAAAACAGCTTATGTTTTTAAAGGGAATCATAAAGAAGTAATAAGTTCATCTAAGATATTTGCTTTTACTGATAGGATCCATGATCCTATAAGCACATACACACAATTTAAAATTAAGGACTCTTTTAATCTTTTTTCACGCTGCTCAGATGCTGAAAATAAGACTTATACATATTTTTGAGGATTGTGGCCCAGATGAGCAATACCTGATTTTATGTGTTTGGAAGTAATGAGCATACGAATGATACATCTATGAGGCTGAAGATTTAATGGTGTGTAGGTGGTGATTGTAATGACACAGGGTGAATGCAGAATAATACAGAGCAAACACCAAATTTCCAGTAGCTTAAAGGAAATTTAAAGTTAAATAATTTTCCTGGGTTCATCAGTAGCAGTCATTTTTTTCCTTCTGGTGCAGCACTGTGTTTTTGATTTTGGGCCTGGAAACTGCACTGATAACACCAGTGTTTTCTGTTACTGCTTGGTAATGTTTTGATCTGATCTAGGACTTTCTGAGTCTCATGTTCTGTCAGGGAGAAGAGGAAGCTGGGAGGAAGCAAAGAGAGGACACCTGACCCAAACTGACCATACCACAGCACATCATGCCCAGGTTGTAAAAACAGAGAGCAGAGACATGGAAGGGTGGGGGTGTGCTGCTGGATCGGGATTGGTATCAGGTGGTGAGCGGTTGTATTCTTTTTCTTTGTATTCCCCTTGTCATTATTATTATTGGTGGCAGCAGCAGTGATGTGTGTTGCACTTTAGTTACTGTACTGTTCTTATCTCAACCTGTGGGAGTTGCATTCTTTCAATTCTTCTCCTCATCCCCCCAGGACTGGGGGAAGAAAGAGGGGGGAGTGAGTGAACTAACTGTTTGAGGGGCTTAAACCATGACAATAATGACAGATGACGTTTAGATATTGATCACCAATTCTTGCTATTTAAGTAAAACCAATTTCTACGAGACCACATTGGTGACAATTCAAAAAACTGATGCATTGTTCATGTAACTAATGCAGTGAACCTCAGCATCAGAGACCAGTATCAAAGTATTTTGGGTGGGAGGAAAGCCCTCCAAAATTGCATGCGGTTGTCTGCTCTAAAACCAGCAAATGCAATGAGATTTTCTGATTTTCTGGTTTTATGGTTTTCTTGCAGCATCGCACTGTTATTTTGGCCTCTGAGCATTGGAGGAGGAGTTTTTCTTTCATCCTGGACACCAAAACCTGTTCTAAAATGTCTCTTAATTTGTTACTTTTCATACGTTTCAGCAGTACTCATGGGAGTGTAGATCTATTCAGGAAGGAGTGAGGTGGCGGGAGGTGATTTTGTTTTTCTGCGTGGTGCGGGAGATTTTGCCATTCAGTAAGACCTTCCCACTGCCATAATGTTGTTTGCAATCCCCAGCATCCAGACACACCTCTGTGGAGAGATAGAACTGGATGGGCATTTTTACACAGCGAGTGCTTGAACAACACTTAACATTCACAGAAAATAAGAAAAGCTGAGAGTAGTATCTTTGCATGCTGATTAAAAGCCTGTTCCAAAAATCCCCTCAGTCCTTCTCCAATCAGGACTCACTTTTAAAAGATAGTTTAGAGTTCACGAAAGGTTTATCATGGTGACCTGAACACTGGAAGTCTGTATACATTACACAATTTTCCTAGACCTCTGCAGATAAACTGTCCCTATCAAACATTTAAGCCTACATTGTAGATTCAGTCAAGATTTGTTGTCATCCACAGTGACTGTCTAGATGCACAGAGGCCTTAAACAAAATAAGCTCAAGATCTTTCTTGAAATGGTAACAGGCTTCTAAATTTTTATGTCCTATTGTACCTTAACCCAGCAGAGAAGGCAGGCAGTATTCTAGCATTAAAAATTTGCTTCCTCTCAGCCCCTTTCTATCTCCATAGGAAGCTGTTGACAAGCCATTTAAAAAAATAGATAAGGTCAAATACATCCAGAGCATTCTGAAACATAAAGGCCTTACTAAAAGAAAAGCAGAAAGTCTACAACACTTCTGCAAAAAGAGTTCTGGGTGTGGAAAATTAACTACCATGGGCTTAGAATCCAGAGAGTAAATGAGGGGCTTTTTGGAGATTGAAGTCATGTTATGCTCTTTGTGCAGGCAGAGCCACTCTTTGATAAACTCTGTAATGTCTTAGCCCAGATGGCAGCAACTTTTGGAGAGAAAGAACCCAGACATAATCAGTATCATAATATGGGCTATAACATCTGTACTGACCAAGTGCGACCAAGGCAAAATAAGTTACCATGTTCTGTTAGGTTTTCCTGGTTTATCTCTTTTTAAGCACAATGGAAACACTTTATCCACTCTCCTAAATTTAGCACTGCCCTAGAGCTTTTCTTTGCAGTGGACAGCAATCCTCCATTCTCAGTATATCAACCAGAGCTATCTCTCCAGGATCTAGAAACTAGCACCTTCTCAGAAACTCTTTCCCAGACACAGTCTGGGAACCAGCACAGACAAGAAGCTTTTCTTAACAGACATTTTGGATGAGCCCACACTGCTCAAGACAATGGACTGTTCTGTTTCAGCTGGCCTCCCTGCCAGACAATGCCATGCAAGTACATTTGATTTACTAGTATAACCTTAGAATGTGGTCATTTCACCTTTACTGTGCGGGTGGTGAGGCTCTGGAACAGGTTGCCCAAGGATGTTGTGAATGCTCCTTCCCTGGCAGTGTTCAAGGCCAGGTTGGACAGAGTCTTGGGTAACATGTTTTAGTGTGTGGTGTCCCTGCCCATGGTAAGGAGTTGGAACACATGATCTTAAGGTCCTTTCTAATCCTAAATATTCTCTGATTTTGTGATTGCACGGTAAGTATGGTGGTGACTCAGGACTTTCAGTCAACACAGAGAAATGAGCATTCTCAGAGAGCAAGTCATCTTATCATACTGGAAGTTCCCAGGCTGGTCAGGTAAATCACAAACTAAACCAGCCAGTTTACCCTTATGATACTGTCCCCAGTCCTACCTGGGGGAAGGAGCAAGTAGCTGTGTGGGGCTCAGTTGCCAGGTGGAGTTCAACCACAACACCTTACATCCCACCAATGGTGTATGTTTATGTATTATTTAACCTGGCTGTGTGTGAGCCACATGGTTTCCTTAAGAGCTGTTTTTAAAGAGTTTGCAGGTAATGACTTGCTCCAAATCACACAATACTTTTTTTACATCATGATTTCAACGAAGGAATTAATGAAAAAAAAGCAAAAAAAAAAAAGCATTACTGAATAAAGTCAAATAGATCAGGCCTCAGCCCTTTGAAAGTTTCTAAGGCTTGTGCTATTGACAGTTTCTTTCCTGCATTTGCTTTGTTTTTGTGCCTAGCGAGTATCTGACTGCTGTTTTAGGAACTACTAGCATATTCTACAGAGCACTAAATTTTACAGTACCCCTACAGTAACCTTAATACCTTTTATCTCAGATACTGTAGTGTGTGTACCTTTATTTATAATGCATTGTACAGCTTGCGATGCTCACTAGTGCTGCACTTTTAGCATTAGTATTCCAGGAAAGAACTGTAGCTTACATTATGACAGGGGCAATTCAAGGTAGTCTTATCTGGCAGGGTAGCTTTCATTTAAATTGGAGCCTGAAGTGGTCCATAGGATTAGTGTGAAAACAGCTCCTAGAACAAAAAAATAGAAAAATCAGATTAGGAAATACAGATCTAAAAAAGGACATAATTTTGGTTTTCAGTTAATTTTGAGATTCAGAGTGGAATGGAAGTGGAAGGATATGTAGATGCAGTTAAGAAGGGAGAGAAAAATATAGGAAAGGGTAGAAAGCACAAAAACTGAAAAAGAAAAGCTTGAAGCATGGGCAGCATAAACTAATTTGTAGCACCCATCCTAAGATATATCTGTTGTTTTATTTAGTTGTGCATCACAATCTGTGGCCGCCTAGTCCTTCTCTTGAGTTCAAGTAGACGATGGGTTTTCTGCTGTAGGAAGCTGAGGCTACATTTCCTCTACAGATGGTGGAAAAGCCTGTAAAAATGAGCCAGTGTTCTTGACTTGTAGTGGGTTTGAAGTAGGAAGACCAAACTGAGCGATAAAAGATTTTTGAGGGAGAGGAGAAAACATCCACCAAGGCCATTACAGAAGTGAGATGGAGGAAAGGAACAAATGCTAAATGCATGTGCTACAACAAGGATGGAGGCAGCTCCATCATGTACTGTGTCACCCATGGTACATAATCTCAAGGCTGCTTGCTGTAAATCTATATCTGAGTATAAAGGATATGGTATACTGATTTTGGCTGGGATATTCATTTCCTTCATAGTAGCTCTTAAGATGCTACGTTTTAAATTTGTGACGAAAATAGCGCTGATAACACAAAGACATTTTTGTTATTGCTGCTCAGTGCTTACAGAGGGTCAAGTCCCTTTCTGCTCCTCACCCCTCTCTCACCAGCAAGTGGGCTGAGAGGGCACAAGAAGCTGAGAGGGGACACAGCTAGGACAGCTGACACCAACTGAGCAAAGGGATATTCCATTACCTCTGTTGTTTTTGGCAATAAAAGCTGTGGGGAGGAAGGGTAGGACATGTTCAGAGTTTCAGAATTTGTCTTCTCAAATAGACATTGCATGTGATGTAGCCCTCATTTACTGGACATGGCTGAACACCTGCCTGTTGATGGAAAGTAAAGAATGCATTCCTTGTTTTGCTTTGCTTGCACACACAGCTTTTGCTTTACCTATTAAAATGTCTTTATTTCAACCCCTGAGTTTTCTCATTTTTAGTCTACTGATTCTCTCCCCTATCCCACCATGGGCACGTGAGCAAGGTGCTGCGTGGGTCTGAGTTTTCTTATAAGGTTAAACCGTAGAATCATCGAACCATAGAATAGATAGGGTTGGAAAGGACCTTAAGAAGGTAAGACCTTAGGTCACCCAGTCGGCCAATGCTGGACACATAAAATTCAAACAGAGATTTTTCAATAGGGGCTGAATACCCTGGAGCTGACCAATTCCACCTGAGGATTTGCATCTGCAAAATGCTAAGACAGCTTGTATTACCTGAAGGAAGATCTTATACCAAACATACTACCAGAGTTTTGCATTTTTTGCATTACAGACCACATCTTTGGAAGAAGCATTTTTTATTACCTGCAAAATAGATTGCAAGGAATACAGAGGTCCTGATCCTGCTGACAAAGTGTGTGCTGTTGATCAATGACAAACCTGTATTGACTGAAACACTGTCAAGCCCAAATGATGAAAGCAAACCAGAAATGTAGTGATCTTTTATGCGTTTGCTGGCAATGAATTATGCTATAGTAGAAAAAATGAGTTTGATTCTGCTTTCTTTTCCCAATGTGTAAAAAAAGGAGTAATTCCACTCAGTTCAGTGGCTTTCCTGTGAATAAATGGAAAATCAGATTCAGGGATTCTTATTGAACCCAACTCCATATCTTGCAGGAAACTGAATATCTACTTCTTTCTCACAGAGGCTCTTTGTTTGTATTTTTTCCCTCTGTGTCTCTCTTTATTTCCCATTCCTTTGAAGTCTTAAATCCTATAGGTGACCAATCTTTCATCCATAATCTGCAGCATTCAAATTAAAGGGAATGGTCTATAGATTCTAGGATTTTCTGCACACTATGGCTAAATCCTAGCGGAGTCCCCTATGAGCTAAGAAAGCTAGTAGCAGAGTGTGAAGTTAAATTGATACAATCAATGTGTCACATGCAATCTTGTTGTGTTTATTACTAGTTAACAAACAAGCTAAAGCCCTAGATATATTTCTTCTCCTTAGTAAATTGTCACTTTATCAAGTAGTATATTGGCCAAACATGTTAAACAATCTCAGTAGCTCCTGTTCTTATTAATCATTACATAGCCTTGAAATTTGCAAGATTACATTAATATCCCTTCAGCTGAACACTTCCAAGATCTATTTTGCTATATTTATGTTATATTAGAAATAAAAATGATCATTTTTCATAGTGAAGCTGTATATTGCTTTAAAGAAAATAGAATGTAAATAAGTGCATTTTCCTCCAGTAACATTAAACAAAAAGGTTAAGCTCCTACTGACAGAAAAGATGTATTTGCAAGTGATTAGTTATATTTCTATCATAGCACTTGTCTCTGTTCTTCTTTTGATGTTTAAACAAAGCTCTTGAACACACTGGGTTGTAGTCTCTGATGTTGATTTATAGGTAGAACTGAATTCCAAGCTCTGAAATAGTAGGCAGGCATTAAAAAAAAAGGAGAGACTTTTTTTCTGCTGGTTAATATGTGACTAAGCTGTCCTGTTTTAGGCCTCAATCTGTCAAGAACAGGTGTATAATAAGGAAGTCCTCAAGGAGCAAAGACTGGAGCTATACACAAAGGGGTTTGTTCAGCTGCACTTAGGACAAATGTTGAAACATCAATTTACAAAATTGTTTTGACATAGAATTATTTTATGGCTATTATGACACAGACACAAATTTATTTAGGTTATTCCAGACCCAAGAGGATTGGTAGGAACTCCAGATGGACCTAACTAAACTACTGTCGGTAATTGGGCAACACAATGGCAGATGAAATTCAACACAGACAAGCAGAAGACAAAATGTGTTGGGAGAAGAGTTTAAGTGTTAAAAAACCCATTGACTTCAGGGAGGTCAGATCCTTCAAGAGTGAATAGGCACTTAAGAAAAGTAATTTATAGCCACAGTATTTTCCTACCTGGATTCTAATTAATGGAAATTCTTTTATAGATGTAAAGTTATATTTACTCTCTTCACAGCATTTGCACTAAGCATGTATAGAATCATAGAATAGCTAGGGTTGGAAAGGACTTAAAGATCATCTATTTCCAACCCCCCTGCCATGGGCAGGGACACCTCACACTAAACCATGCCACCCAAGGCTATGTCCAATCCGGCCTTGAACACCGCCAGCAATGAAGCATTCACAAATTCCCTGGGCAACACATTCCAGTGCCTCACCACCCACACAGTAAAGAATTTCTTCCTCAGATCCAATCTAAACTTCC